>JBBPBX010019625.1:3509-21457 GCA_038048925.1 Garcialebias charrua | reverse complement strand
TATATATATATATATATATATATACAGTATATATATACAGTATATATATATATATATATATATATTGTATATATATATATATATATATATATATATATATATATACTGTAGTATGTATTTATATAGTTATATATATGCTTATCTGAATATATATGTATTATTACAGTATCTGAATATGTATAATGTGTGTGTGAATAAATTGCATCTTTGGTTGTGTCTTGCTAAACATATATTAAAGTACAGTATTGTATTCCACCAAAAAATATTTAAATATGCTAAACTATACGTTCCTATACATGCAGTTTTAATAGCTGTATGCCTAAAATTTAAATATGTGACAATAGCATTACTATTCAGCGTGTTGTGATTGATTAAATGCGCTGATACTTTATTGTGCCAGCCAAATATATAAGTGGAGCGGTGGACGCCTTCAAGATGGCTGCCTGAAATCTCGTCAGCTCCAATAGGCGAGAGCGGGCCATGCGGTATCTAGTGTTCTATATATGATATCTATGAACGCAGCTGTGTTGAATTGGTGTGGATGGAAGTCTGTATGTATCTGAAGACTTTCCTGCGAGAAATAAACCTCCTAAACTAAATGCTGAATCCTGAATCGTTCTTTGTCCGACCTAACCTGCCCTAAGATGACGATCCGAACATGTCTCATCACGGAGCTCCTCGTGTTTCACGTCTTTCTTCTTCATCTACTGGAAACAAAAAGCAGAGAAATTCTTCAGTTGTTGAACATCAACATCTTAAATATTTTGAGTTTTGCAGATTTTAAACGTGAATCTCAATCAGAACAGATCAGTTTAAACAAACCGCTGTTAAAAAATGTTTGTAAATTCTTAATATTTCTGGTTGTACTCTAAAGAAAGATCAGTATCATCCTGTTAATTAAAAGGAGAGTCATCTTAGAATGTGTTTTCTCCCATGTATATACAATATTTATTCATGACGATATCTTTGTTTAGCTGTCAACAAAAATCAGCTTGTCTTTTTTATCATTTTAATTAGCCTTTTGCTGCTTTTGTTTAGAGTTTTGTTGCTGTTTGCTAGACTTTAGCTGCTTTGGCTGACATTTTTCTGCTTTTTTTAAATAATTTTGTGCTGCTTTTAGTGCTCCTAAAAAGAGAAATGTGAGGCTTATGTTCTGGGACATTAGATTATAAAAGTGATGAAATGTTGTTGGGTTGTTTATGAGTTGATGAAAAACTAAATCAGATTCTGCAAGCACAGAGATGAGAAGAAAAGATGCAAACATTTTTATTAATTCATTTTGAGTATTTCAGGGCTCCTGAGCTCAAATATGTAAAAAAAATCAAGCTGATATCACAAAGTGAGCCCCTGATGCTCCACCCTTTCTGCTTCTGCTCTGAGCCTCTGACTGCAGCTCAGCTTCACCTCGTGTTTCAGTCTGGAGCTCTAATGTCAGGAAGTTTCTGTCTTCAGAGGCATAAACTCAGGATGTCTGCCTCCTTTTAACTCTGTGAAGATGCGGATTATATTTATTTCATTTTTGATTGGTAAGTTACAAAGTTTCTTTGAACTGCAGTAAATTTCCTGGTTGAAGCTGATTGTTGATTATCTGCTGGTTACAAACAGTTTGTCAAAGATTTAAGGGAAATAAAATCATTATCAACATGTTTTCAAGTTGGAGAAACAAAACTAAACTGGAGTGCAGATCATTTTCTTTAGGTTTTCTCTGATTTTAAAATGTGGGAGCTCAGTCCAGATATCATCCAACTGCTGCCTGTTTTCAGAGTCACTTTGATGAAGGTTATGTCATTGTAGTAATGGATGTCATGTTAAGGATTACAGTACTGTGCTGCACTTTTCTTAGACCTGTCTAAACCTTTTGACACTGTGGATCATAACATCTTGTGTCATAAGCTCTCAGAAACTGGTTTCTCAGATCACGCCATTAGTTGTCTAATTATCTCCCAGATCGGAGACAATGTGTTCAACATCATGGTATTTCCTCGGTTATTTAACAGTCAACAATGGTGTACCACAAGACTCAGTTTTAGGACACACCCTCTTTACAGTAGATAATGTATGTCAAAGCATTCCTGATGCATCCTTGCGATTCTATGCTGATGATACAGTTGTTTATTGTTGGTCTATTAATTGAATTGTTTTATTTGTTTGACGTTTGAAAAGCTCCGTGCTGCTTTTATTTATGTCAAGTCTTTGCTGCTCAGTTTGTCACAAACACATTTGAACAGAGAAGTCCGACAGGACGACGAGTTTAAAACGAGTTTAGTTTCTACAGTTGACTTGTAAACCAAACGCATTGTGAGGAGAACTGGGAACATCTGGTAGAGTCCTCGGTCAGTGCAGCTTTCGACTCAAACCTCCGGGAGAGTTTTTCAGGTGACCTGGAGGAGGTCAGGTCATGGACATGTTCAGGGCCTTTGTTCTGGTTCATTTCAGCAGAATTAATCTTTGCAAACCCAATGTCCACGTTTCAAAGTTTACAAGAGATTTTAACTTTTTTCATCCTATTTTTAAAAGGGTCAAATACTCTGTGAAGCAACAAAAAACTTCAGGCGAGGAGAAGAAAATCATTTTTTTTCTCTATGATTCATCTTCATTTTCTGTGAAACCATAGCAGCTGCTGCGACACTGACACTTCTGATGGCATCTCCCAAGTGTGAGATTTATTTTGACACCAAGGTTAATTCAACAGAATTTGACATTGAAACACTCAGTTTTATGTGGGCATGGTATTATTGTGCAGGGTCTTCAAGAAAACCTCTTGGGACTAGTTAAACTAATAAAAACACGGATCCTGCAACAGAGAGAGGTTAAAGAGCCTCACACTCTCATAGTTTAATGACTTTAATCTGTTCTTTTTTTTTCAGAGCTGCTGCTGATGGTCTCTGCTGCTGAGGAGGTGAAGACCACCCTGGCTGGACTCGTTGGAGGAAACATCACTTTCCCCATCTCTGTGAAGGAGCGTGGATCTCTTTTAAAGGAAACAAAAAGCATTGCTGTGGTCATTGGAGGAACATTTACGTTAATGGAGGACATTTACCAGAACCAACTTGTCTGGGACAGAAACTCTGGACTCTTTACCATCACAGCCCTGCAGAAAAACAACTCTGGAATGTATGCCATTGATAATAAACAAGGACAAGTTTCAGTTTTATCCTATCACCTGACAGTGTACGGTGAGTCCCGTCTTCTCGTGAATATAAATATAATATAAATATCTCCTCGTCAGTGCATTGATGGTTCCAGTCTGACATCTGGGCTCCAGCCTTCAATAATCCAGATGTTTTTGCTGTAGAGTAAATGTGAGATCAGAGACGATGAAGAGTTTTTGTTCACAAGCGAGGAACGAATGTGCGTGAGACCGGTGAGACTTCTGCAGTGTTGTGGACTCTGTGCTGGTCCATTGTGGTGAAGAGCTGCAGGAGAAGCTCCCTGTTTACTGGTCGTCTACATTCCTGCCCTCACCTGTGGTTCTGAACTCTGAGTAGAGACTGAAAAAAGCAGATCCTGGATCCAGGAGGTCTGAATGAGTTCAGGAGACCTGAACGCTATTGAGCAAAAACTGTGATTTCTGAATTAATTAATTGTTAAAAATTACAAAATGCATAAAAATGATAAAAGAACAGCTGTACCTCATAGGCCTGGTCTTGGAGAGTAGTTTGACGTAAGTTTGGTGCGGGTGGGTCAAAAGACCTGAACGCTATTGAGCAAAAACAGTGATTTCTGAATTAATTAATTGTTAAAAATTAAAAAATGCATAAAAATGATAAAAGAACAGCTGTACCTCATAGGCCTGGTCTTGGAGAGTAGTTTGACGTAAGTTTGGTGCGGGTGGGTCAAAAGACCTGAACGGTATTGAGCAAAAACAGTGATTTCTGAATTAATTAATTGTTAAAAATTAAAAAATGCATAAAAATGATAAAAGAACAGCTGTACCTCATAGGCCTGGTCTTGGAGAGTAGTTTGACGTAAGTTTGGTGCGGGTGGGTCAAAAGACCTGAACGGTATTGAGCAAAAACTGTGATTTCTGAATTAATTAATTGTTAAAAATTACAAAATGCATAAAAATGATAAATAAACAGCTGTACCTCGTAGGCCTGGTCTTGGAGAGTAGTTTGATGTAAGATTTGTGCGGTTGGGTCAATCGTGTAAAATATATTATTTTTTGTTTGTGAAGAGTGAATGCGGTCGAACATTTGTTGACGGTCCCTAAGCAAACCATGACGTCTCTGACAAGGGGCAGACTAAGCGCAGCTGCCCGAAATCAGACTCCATGAAGCGGACTGACGAGAGCAACGTACCCCTGAAGCCACGGAGCTCGAATATCCAACTTCCAACGTAAAACTAACTTTACCGCAGTTCGCTGATCAAACTGTTAGCTTTGCTAACACCGGCTGTACGAGCCCACCAGAACCTTCAGCGTGACCGTCCAGGCTGGACTGGCATCTGAGGAGTCAGAGCAGGTGGAAGCAGGATGTTCTTCAGCAGGTGGAACTGTGGATCCGTACAGTACTGATCCTGCGCTTTGGGGGGAAATTGACAAGTCCGCGCGGGCTTACTGGGCTGAGCGAGGACCGGAGAGCTGCCAAAATATGAACGTTAGTTTTCACGCATCTGAACGGGTGTACAAGCATCAAAAACGTATCTTCTCCTAAATCTCACTTTAAACGTAAGATGGCAAATGGTGAGTACATCGAAAGACCGTGGCTGCTCTACTCTCCATCCTCTGGAGCTGCGTTTTGTTTTGCATCCCGCATTTTCAGCGATGCCACTACACAGTCGAGCTTTGAAACTGGTTTCTGTGACTGGAAGCACGCACCTGAACGCATGAAGGAACATGAAAACTGTGAAAATCACAGAAAAGCAATGCTGACGTTTGTTTCACTTGCATCAGCCAGCGGGAGGATAGACACACAGCTGCAGAGGCAATTTGGATCCGAGTGTGCATATTGGACTGAAGTTTTGAGAAGAGTTGTCTGTTGTGAAGTTTTTAGCAGAGAGAGGACTGGCTCTTGGAGGAAACAGTGACATATTTGGCCGAACTGATAATGGGAATTATCTGGGAATACTGGAGTTAATCAGTGAGTTTGATCCTTTTCTGAAGTCTCACATAGAGAAATATGGAAATGCAGGTGCAGGGAAACCCTCATATCTTTCTTCCCAAACATGTGAGGAATTTATTCAGCTGATGGGTGATCGTGTTCTATCAGAAATAGTGAGTGAAGTAAAAATGGCAAAATACTTCTCAATCTCTGTTGACTCCACGCCAGATGTTGCACATGTTGATCAGTTAACATTTGTGTTAAGATATGTGTCACCTGAAGGACACTCACAGGAACGCTTTCTGAAGTTTCTACCAATTGAAAGTCATACTGGGGAAGCTTTATGTGCATCTGTACTCAAGGTTTTGGAAGAGATGGGGATTGACATTGCAAACTGCAGGGGGCAATGCTATGATAATGCTGCCAACATGTCAGGAGTATATAAAGGACTACAAGCACGCATTAAAGAACTCAACCCCCTAGTTGAATGGGTTCCATGTGCTGCACATACTCTGAATTTGGTTGGAGTTAATAGTGTGAACTGCTGTTTTGAGACAGCTGATTTTTTCCAGTTTGTGCAAAACTTATTTAACTTTTGCTCTAAGTCAACAGCAAGGTGGAAGGTGGTGACAGATGGACTGCAGCCTAATGCAAACAAGCGCATTGAAACACTGAAGTCCCTTTCAAACACTAGATGGGCTGCACATGCAGATGCCACACAGGCAGTGCATATTAACTATGCAAACATTCAAAAATCATTGCAGAATATTGTAAATGACACAAACCAAAATGCAGCAATAAGAAATGAAGCAAGATCACTTGATAAAAAAATGGACAAGCTTGAAACAGCTTTTATGTGTACATTTTGGCACAGCATTTTGCAGCGCTTTGAAAAAGCAAGTGCAGCTTTGCAGGCTGTGGAACTAGACTTGTGTAGAGCTGTGGATTTGGTGGGGTCCTTGCGGGAGTACATTGGAGGTCTGAGAGATCAGTTTGATAGGTTTGAGTCTCAAGCAAAGAAGTTGTCTCCAACAGTTTCACAGGCTTACAGAGCTACTACTCAAAGATCAAAGACTCCAAAAACATTTTTTGGAGAGAGCGCCACCTCAGAGGTTGAGTTATCAGCTCAAAAAAAGTTCTCCACCAGTGTTTTTTTGGTGGTTGTTGACAGATTGCTTTCTGAAATCGATCGCAGGTATGCTGCATATGATAACCTCAACAACACTTTTGGCTTCCTGAACAATTTATCTGGTGTTACTGTTCAAGAGCTAAGAAACAAAGCATCTCATCTCCAAAGTAAATATTCAGCTGACTTGGAGATGGACTTTGTGGAGGAAACTGTCCAGTTTAAAGATTTTATTCGTGATAAAGAGATCACATCTGCTCCATCGCTTTTACAATTCATTAGGGAAAAGAAACTGCAGGACATCTTCCCAAATGTGGATATTGCATTCAGGCTTTACCTGACATTTCCTGTCACAAATGCAAGTGGTGAGCGATCATTCTCCAAGCTCAAAATTGTTAAAAATAGACTCAGATCCACAATGGGACAAGAAAGACTGAACCATTTGACTCTCATGTCTATTGAGAGTGATCTAGTGAGAAAGCTGGACTTCAGTGATCTTGTAAAGGAATTTGCAGCAAAAAAATCCAGAAAAGTGGGCATCTTTTCAAATGTCATGTCAAAGTAAGGCTTAAATGTCTGATAACCCTACTGAAAAGGCTTGGTGTTACTGGTTAGGGCTGTGCATGATGTCTGCATTATAAGACAGGCTCAAAGTTGCTAAATGTTCAGGGTTGAATATTTTCTTATTTGGGTTGCATGGTTTGCGTTTGAGTAAATGTAGGTCAATGTTTGTGGTTCTAGTTCCTTCAAATAAGATGAATGCAGAAGTTTTGTTAATAAATGGAAATCTTTATTTTGTTCTTCATACTGTATTTTTAAGATGTTATCTGTAAAATAAACTGCAAGCATCATATTCTAGTTTCAAACCAACATGTGGTTTTGTCTTTCTAGAAACCAGTTCAGTGTTGTTTGTTGTTTGTGACAACTGGCATATTAAAGTTGTAAGATGTGAAAACTTACTGTTCAGTCATTTTCTGCTCAACATCTGAACCAAAACAAAAAACAAAACAAAAAAATACCTGTATTTTCCGGCCTATAAGTCACACTTTTTTTAACACTAATTTTCATGTCCTGCGACTTTTCGGGCAGAAAATACGGTATATATGGACCCCCATATTGACTCAAGCCCAGGGGCCCCCATCCTCCTAAATCCGGCCCTGCCCAGAGTGATATAAAAACCCTGTTGGATGAACATCAGGTGGATCAGGGAACCGGGTCGTAACGTACTGAGTTACAAAAACCTTGTTGGGAGGTAATAAATGTGTGGATGACCTTTTTAAAGTCTTTAAAAGATAAAAATGAATTCACTTTGGGCACTGGAGGAATCCAAAATGGGAGTACACATGACAAATAGTTATCTGGCTGTGAAACACAGAAAAAGACCAGGAAACAAACAGGTTTAATAAAAACCTGCAGTAGTTTAAATTTTAATAATCGTGTTTTGTCTCGTGTGTCTGCAGACTCGCCTCCGACTCCTGTGGTGAAAAGTCTGAATGTCAGCTCCGACAGCTGCTGGCTGCTCTGCTCCGTGGACAAACCCATTCATCTGTCCTGGTACCGAGACCAGGAGCTCCTGAACCAGAGCAGCTCGGAGCTCTCTTCATCCATTTTGTTGCACAGACAGGGCCGAGGCTCCGAGTATAAATGTGTCGCTGCCAACCCTGCAGACAGCCGGACTCATCACGTCAACCTGACAGACACCTGTAGGTTCAACGAGTCAGACGGAGGAGAGGACCAAACAACGAGACAATGTAAGACTCTTATGAACACTGATTTTTAAATATAAATATCACGTTTTAAAGACTGTTCCTGTTGGTTCACAGTGTGTGTGTTTTGTTTTGATCGACAGACTGGATTCGGGTTGGAATCGTCTCTGCGTTTATTGCATTTTCTGGACTCTGCGTCTGTTTTTTCAATCAGAGATATCCTCAAAGCGAAAAGGGAAACAGACAAACACAAGGCAGGTATTGTGTTTTTATTCATTTACACTGGGAGAATGGATCATTTTACATTCATAAGAATCCACCTACAGACAGTAAAACTGGAGCATTTAGTTCCATAGGGAGGTTAAATATGACACAAACTTTCATTTACTGTAAATCCAACGTTTGTGTTAAACAAGTTAAAGAGTTTTTGTGGTTTTACTTGGCTGTTTCTGGAGCTTGTGTCATTAATCTAGATGGTATTCATGTTGTCAAATTGTCCAAATCAAAGATGGCTGCCACTATAAATGTCCAACCGTGTTGTGAGCATGATAACTTGAAAAATAAGTGAGGCACCGACTTCCATTTTGATGTGCGGCTGCATCTAGATGTACGAAAGCTTCCCTCTAAAAATTGGGTTGCCACGTCAAAATTCAAGATGGCCACAAACATACACGTGGCATGATGTTAGCTACAAGCGACAAGTAGCACAAAAAGAGCAAAACAGATCGAGTAGCTGAAGCAGATTTCACGGGAAATAATGTTTTGAAGGAACTAAAGAGATCTTACTAGGGAGGCTAAGGAGAGTGGTGTCCCTGTAGTTGGAGCACACTCTCCGGTCCTTTCTGAACCACCCCAGTCTGCCAAACCAGTGCCACTGCCCCCGATGTCCATATGACATTGTAAAGGCGTGTCAACCAAGACAGCCCCACAACATCCAGAGCCTTAAAGAAATAGGAGCAAATCTCATACGCCCCCCGAGCCCTTCCGCCGCTGAGCTTTAAATTACCTCGGCGACCTCAGCCACGGTTATGGAAAGAGACCAACCCTGATGTCCCTCGATCTTCCATGGAAGACATGCTGGTGGATTTGAGAGGGTGAGAGAAGTATTCCTTCCCCCTCCCAATGACATCACTGATTGAGGTCAACAGAGGTCAACCTTACCGCCCTGGTATGGTCTATTTCGGGGGTAGACTACTGGAGAAATGAGTCCCATCATTTGTCAAACCTCTGATCCAGGAGGAATAATGTGTGTTCCATTCTGGCCGTGAAACACTGAATCAGCTCTTTATCCTCACTAGGGTCCTCGAGGGTCATGGGAGTTTGCCCATCCAGTCTACATGTGTTTTGTGGACTTGGGGCAGCCGTGGCGTAGTGGTAATGGCAGTCGTCCCCCGATCGGAAGGTTGGAGGTTCGAATCCCGCTTCCCCCCACCATGTGTCGTTGTGTCCCTGGGCAAGACACTTAACCCCGAGTTGCTCCCGGTAGGTCTGGATGGCGCCTTGCATGGCAGTCTACCGCTACCGGTGTATGAATGGGTGGATGGTTGGTATTGTAAAGCGCTTTGGGGCCCCTCATAGGGGGCTGGAAGGCGCTATATAAATAAGCTCCATTTCCCATATTGCTATGAGCTGTTCAGTAAGCCATTGTGTATCTGTTCCTCCTTCCTGTTCCCTCAAACCAAGACTGCAGTGTGTAGAAATGGAGAAATAAAAAATGTAAATGCCTGACGCTGCTTATGTGACATCATTGTGTTTAATAATGAGATATTTTCATACTTATTATTATTTTTATTATTATATTTTTTATTTATTTTACTGTTACTGACAAAATAAAAACCATTTCATTTACCCTTTATTTATCCAGGTAGTCTCATTGAGCCACGAGAACTCATTTTCAAGAGAGACCTGTTAGGGAGCAGATGGTGGGGGTTGAGGGCCTTGCTCAGGGGCCCAGCATGGGGCGAATGAGGGTGGAGGCAGGTGTGGGTGTTTCCATCCACATTTTTTGATGTTGTTGGTACCGGGGCTTGAACCGGTGATCTTCTGATCACAGGCCAACCGTCTCTAACCACTGCGCCACCACTCCCCCAATCAGCTCAAAGAACATTTATCCAGTCTGATAAACTGCAGTCCATATTTATTTAACTTTTTTCTATAAAAAGTTGAAGACTGTTGATGAGCGGTGACATTGAATAAATATTTTCCTGACAGGACAGGATGTTTAGGGATTAAAAAAGCCTCAGAGTAACACTTCAGTCAAATTAGGAGCTGTTTTCTTAGCAAACAGCTGGAGTTTCATTTCCTGCCAGTCAAATTGGTTGTTTCCTCCAAAAGTAGGCGGAGCTCAAAGGTTGTTTCCCCAAAAAAGAGGTGGGGCTTGGAGGTTTATTACCAGGATGTGTTGCTCCACTCTTGTGTTATTATACATCCTCATCATGTTTGGTGAAGACTTAAATTCCCAACAGGCTGAGTGTTCCCTGACAGGAGCCATCTACCTCCCTGAGAACTGACTGGATTTATGATGGTTTGATCAGCTGAGCCTTTGATTGGCTCCTTGTGCATCACCTGATCACCTGACTTTGGTTCAGTCAGAAGCAGTGTAGAGCGAGTCAGGACTTCCTGTTTGTAATTAATGTCTTGGTGGTAATGTCGTTTTTAGGAATCACTTGTAGCTCACAGTTACTGACAGGTCTATGAAAAATGATGATACAGTAAGAACACAATTTTTAAAATGCTAATTTGTCCAGTTAAATTTTTCTCCTTTGAGTAAAATATTTGGTTTTATTCACTGAAATGTTGGACCTGATTTAAACTCGGCTGCAGTAAAAAAAAAATGTCCTGAAACAACAAAAAGTATTTTTGTCTTTTTGAAATGTTCCAGCTGCAGTTTTAAATCTGTCAGCAGGTTTTTTTTACCCGCAGAAACAAACAGCCTGATTCAGATAATTCTCTCTTTCTGGTTTTATTTCCCCAGGAAGAAAATCTTCCAGAACCACCAGGTCCTGCTTACCAGTCCAGTCTAACATCAATCTATGCTAAACTGGAAGGATCCCAAACAGAACCTGCAGACGTTTAACTGGGAACAGGACATTTCAGAGCTGAATGAGCTGCTGATGTATATACCAAATATAGTGACAAATGGTTCTGTAACTTTTCACCTTAAATATTTTTGGACACTCGGCTCTTTTCCTGCCATCCTCACTGATCAGCATGGGGTCGCATTTGCTCTTGCGTCGATAAGCTAAGAGGTTGACCACAGCCCTGTGAATTTTCCTGCTGATCAGAACACGTGCGGACCAGAACACCTGTGGACAGGTGGACCAGAACACCTGTGGACAGGTGGACCAGAACACCTGTGGACAGGTGGACCAGAACACCTGTGGACAGGTGGACCAGAACACCTGTGGACAGGTGGACCAGAACACCTGTGGACAGGTGGACCAGAACACCTGTGGACAGGTGGACCAGAACACCTGTGGACAGGTGGACCAGAACACCTGTGGACAGGTGGACCAGAACACCTGTGGACAGGTGGACCAGAACACCTGTGGACAGGTGGACCAGAACACCTGTGGACAGGAGCAGAAATCACTTGAAGGGTCAAAAGTTTGAGCGCCACATAACGTTGCTCTTTCCTTTGTTTCAAGTTGTTTCAGGAACTTCTTCTCGTTCTTTACTGAAAAGGTCCAAACTCAGAGCAGAACATTTTGTTGCTTGCAGCTCGTTTGTATCAAGCCTGTCAGATACTGAAGAGAGTTTGCGTGGGGGTCTCATGGTTCATTAGTTAGCTGCAGATCATGTGAGAACCCTGTTCTGTGGTTTAGTTTAGCAGAACTGACATGAATCATGCTGTTCCAGAAACATCTCGGTCCTCAGTGTGGTGAACTCCCCGACCCAGGGGCCGAAAGCAGATGGCTCTCATCTCCTCAGTGCAGCTCAGTAGCTGTCATATCAGTAAACAGGAAGAGCCTCAACAGACCAAAATGGGTCACTCACCGAAGTCTAAAGATGTTGCAGCAACAAGACTAAAGAGTTTTCTCATCACGGAGCTCCTCGTGTTTCACGTCTTTCTTCTTCGTCTACTGGAAACAAAATGCAGATAAATTCTTCAGTTGTTCAACATCAACATATCAAAAAAGGCGTTCAATACAGAAACAACAACAGAAACATTGTTCTGTATTGAACGCCATTTTTGATTTTATCATGTCCTGGATGACTGAGAATCTTCACCAGAACATCAACATATCTTAAATTATTTTGAATTTTACAGCTTTTAACTGTGAATTTAATAATAATAATAATAATAATAATAATAAATTCAATTTATACCGCACTTTTCATTAATAAAAATCTCAAAGTGCTACAACAATAAAACAAGTGATAAAATCAAGTAAAATCAATAATGAATATCAACTAAGATTAAAGACAGAATCATGTGGAGGCAGAATAGGCCTGCTTAAAAAATAAATAAAAACAAGTGATAAAATCAAGTAAAATCAATAATAATATCAACCAAGATCAAAGATAAAATCATGTGGAGGCAGAATAGGCTTGCTTAAAAAGAAAAGTCTTTAAGCCGTTTTTGAAGTCAACCAGTGACTGTGGAGCTCTCAGGTAGTCAGGGAGGGAGTTCCATAGGCGGGGTGCAGCCACACAGAATGCCCGGTCTCCCATGGTCATATATGCTGGTGAAGATTCTCAGTCGTCCAGGACATGATAAAATCAAAAAAGGCGTTCAAGCATTTACAGCATTTCTGTATTGAACGCCTTTTTTGATCTCCCATGGTCCTTAATTTGGTTCGTGGAATGTGAAGTAGATTACTGTTCTGTGATCGTAGAGACCGGGTGGATGAATATGGTGCAAGAATGTCCTTTAGATAGTCAGGTGAAGTTCCGTGTAAGCATTGGTGTGTAATGAGAGCAGTTTTGTACTGAATTCTGTAGGTGACAGGAAGCCAATGGAGGTTATGGAGAATGGGTGTAATATGTTCAAATTTACGAGCTCTCAATAAAATCCTTGCTGCACTGTTTTGAATATATTGAAGCTTCTGAAGATTTTTGCCAGGGATTCCAATAAACAGGAATTTCAATCAGAACAGATCATGTTAAACAAACCGTTGTTAAAAAATGTTTCTAAACTCTTTTAATGTTTCTGGTTGTACTCTAAAAGAAGATCAGTACCATACTGTTCATCAAAAGGAGAGTCATCGTCTTAGAATGTGTTTTCTCCCATGTATATACAATATTTGTGCAAACAGCATCTTTCTTGGTGAAACTGACAAGGAAGAAATAATGAGCATTGTTAAAAATGTTGCAGGTAAAAGGTCAAAAGATTGTGTGGACATGGACATGATGTTTGTTAAGGAGGTATTGGGTTATGTTGTTGAGCCATTTGCATATATTTGTAATTTATCATTTTCAACTGGAGTGTTCCCAGACAATATGAAAATAGCAAAGGTCATTCCTATTTACAAAAATGGTGAGAAATGTATATTTAATAATTACAGACCAATATCCTTGTTGCCACAGTTCTCGAAAATCTTGGAAAAGTTATTTGTTATCGGATTGGATCGATTTATCGACAAATATAAGCTTTTAAGTAGCAGTCAATATGGATTTAGAGCTGAAAACCAGACCCTTGTCCTTCACTTCGCTTCGTACTAGTACAAAGCGAAGTGAAGCTGGTCTGGTTTTAACCAGGCTAACTTTTAACTAGCTTTTCCCTGCTTTTAGCTAATTTTGCTGCCTTCAGCTTGCCTTTTTGCGGCTTTTGACTAATCTTTAGCTGCTTTGAGCTTGCCTTTTTATATGCTGTCAGCTTGTCTTTTTTATCATTTTAATTAGCCTTTTGTTGCTTTTGTCTAGACTTTAGCTGCTTTGGCTGACATTTTGCTGCATTTTTGATAATTTTGTGCTGCTTTTGGCTGCTTTTAGTGCTTCTAAGTTAGATGGCTCCACCATCATTCCAGTCCCCAAGAAAACCTCCATCAAAGGACTAAATGACTACAGGCCCATCGCCCTAACATCTGTGGTCATGAAGTCCTTTGAACGGCTGGTCCTGACCCACCTGAAGGACATCACTGGACATCTGCTAGACCCCCTGCAGTTTGCCTACCGGGCAAATAGGTCAGTGGATGATGCAGTCAACATGGGACTGCATTTCATCCTGCAACATCTAGACCACCCGGGGACTTATGCAAGAATCCTGTTTCTTGATTTTAGTTCAGCATTTAACACTATTGTCCCAGACATTCTCTCCACCAAACTCTCCCAGCTCACTGTTTCTCCTGCCATGTGTCAGTGGATCACCAGCTTCCTAACAGGTAGGACGCAGCAGGTGCAGTTGGGGAAAATCATGTCCTCCTCACAGTCCATCAGCATTGGTGCCCCTCAGGGTTGTGTGCTCTCTCCACTGCTCTTCTCTCTATACACCAATGACTGCACCTCTAATGACCCGTCTGTTAAACTCCTGAAGTTCGCAGATGACACTACAGTCATTGGACTTATCAGTGATGACAACGAGTCTGCGTACCGACAGGAGGTGGAACGACTGATGTCCTGGTGCAGCCTGAACAAACTGGAGCTGAACACACTGAAGACAGTAGAGATGAGAGTGGACTTCAGGAGACACCCCCCAGAACTGCTGCCCCTCAAAATCTTCAACAGCCCCGTGTCTACGGTAGAGTCCTTCAGGTTCCTGGGAACCACCATCTCACATGACCTGAAGTGGGAGCACAACATCACCTCCATCCTCAAAAAGGCCCAGCAGAGACTGTACTTCCTACGCCAGTTGAGGAAGCTGGACCTGCCTCAGGAGCTGCTGATCCAGTTCTACACTGCAGTCATTGAGTCCATCCTGTGTACATCCATCACAGTCTGGTTTGGAGCAGCCACAAGGCAGGACAGGAACAGGCTGCAGCGAACAGTGAGGACAGCTGAGAAAGTCATTGGGGCTTCACTGCCCTCCATTCAGGACTTGTACCACGCAAGATCCAGGAAACGGGCTGGGAAAATCATCACAGACTCCACACACCCGGGTCACAACATGTTCCAACTTCTCCCGTCTGGCAGACGCTACAGATCTCTGTCCACTAAGACAGCCAGACACAAAAACAGTTTCTTCCCTCAGGCCATCACCATCATCAACAGCTGATCATCAGACATCCATCAGCGTGACCCCCAACCCATTCACATCCCCCATGTGATGTGAATCCTTCTGTATTTTGTGTATTATTTGTACTTTTTTTTAATGTAAAGTATCTGTATAGTTTTTAGCATTTTTAGAGAGACACTTTCTAGAGAGACACGAACAGCCGGAAACAAATTCCTTGTGTGTGTCAACATACTTGGCCAATAAACCTGATTCTGATTCTGATTCTAAAAAGAGAAATGTGAGGCTCATGTTTTGGGATATTAGATTATAAAAGTGATGAAATGTTGTCGGGTTGTTGAAAAAGTAAATTGGATTCTGCAAGCAGAGAGACAAGAAGAAAAGATGCAAATTTTTCATTAATTCATTAAAATTATTTTAGGGCTCCTGAGCTCAAATCTGTTTGTAAAAATCAAGCTGATAGCAAAGTGAGCCCCACGCTCCACCTCCTGCTTCTGCTCTGAGCCTCTGACTGCAGCTCAGCTTCAGCTCGTGTTTCAGTCTGGAGCTCTAATGTCAGGAAGCTTCTGTCTTCAGAGGCATAAACGCAGGATGTCTGC
Organism: Garcialebias charrua; assembly: GCA_038048925.1. Taxonomy (NCBI): domain Eukaryota; kingdom Metazoa; phylum Chordata; class Actinopteri; order Cyprinodontiformes; family Rivulidae; genus Garcialebias; species Garcialebias charrua. Next base: position 5,873 of record JBBPBX010019625.1, on the reverse strand, counting down.
CTCCTTTTAACTCTGTGAAGATGCGGATTATATTTGTTTCATTTTTGATTGGTAAGTTACAAAGTTTCTTTGAACTGCAGTAAATTTCCTGGTTGAAGCTGATTGTTGATTATCTGCTGGTTACAAACAGTTTGTCAAAGGTGTAAGGGAAATAAAATAATTATCAACACGTTTTCAAGTTGGAGAAAAAAACTATACTGGAGTGCAGATCATTTTCTTTAGGTTTTCTCTGTTTTTAAAATGTGGGAGCTCAGTCCAGATATCATCCAACTGCTGCCTGTTTTCAGAGTTACTTTGCAGAAGGTTTTAAATGATGTCGTTGAAGGATGTGCTGCACTTTTTTAGACCTGACTAAAGCTTTTGAGTGCGGATCATAACATCTTGTGTCATAAGCTCTCAGAAAATGGTTTCTCAGTTCATACTATTGGTTGGTTCTCTAATTATCTCCCAGATCGGAGACAATGTGTTCAACGTAATGGTATTTCCTTCAGTTATTTAACAGTCAACAATAAGACAGAGAGGGAGAAGAGGAAAGTGAAGAATGTAGGACTGAGGGTTGCAACTCTAAATGTGGGGACAGTGGCCCTCATGCACGAACCGTTCGTACGCACAGATTCGTTCTTAAACTGTGCGTACGAGTGATTTAGGATCATTTGTGGCATTCAACAATGTTTTTGTATCCTAAGAATTTTTTCAGATACGAACAAAATTTACGTGTGCTCCAGAGCTGTCGTATATTTTAGGAGCGCCAGTCTGCTGTCATCCAGACGGAATTTCTCCAATAACTTCATGTTTCGTTATTTAGAAAATATTTTGAGTTTAAAAAGGTCACGCGCCACAATTGTTTTTGACAATAGGTAATTCTGTTTGAATAATAATTATAATTTTAAGTTTAATTTGTCTCGGTATATAATGCGGTCAGCGGGAAGTGTAACCAGCTGCGACGCGTCATGGCTGAGCTCCTGCTTTTGGAGGCCTTAGCACAGCGGGCTCTTAGAAGAGCCCGTGTATTTCGAGAGCGTGCTAATTTACTGGCAGAAAGTGATGAGTGGTTGTTGTCGCGGTTCAGATTGCCACGGCATGTGCTGCTGCAAATTTGCACTTTACTGGGACTGCAACTGCGCAGACAGACACTCCGATCAAACCCCATCCCTCCACATGTCCAGATCCTTACAACATTAGGAGTTCTGGCCACGGGAGACAGATCTGGTGTGTCGCAGGCTTCGGTGAGTCATGCGCTCCCCTCGGTCATCAAAGCCCTCCTCAGATTAACACCCAGGTACATACAATTCCCATACACTGCCGCAGAACAAGTACAAATTAAGACTGATTTTCATGCTATTGCTGGACTGCCAAACACCATCGGAGCAGTAGACTGTACACACATACGCATAAAAGCACCTTCACCTGACGCATTCCCATTCCTCAATCGGAAGCAATACCACTCCATAAATGTCCAAATTATATGTGATTCGAAATATAACCTGCTAAATGCGGTTGCACGATGGCCTGGAGGAGCGCATGACTCATTTGTGCTGCAAAACAGTTCTGTTGGCACGCGTCTGGCGCAAGGTGCGCATGGAGATGGCTGGCTTGTTGGTAAGTAAATTCATAATTTGTAATTGAGGATTTAAAATTATTCTCTGATCATTTACCTACAACTCACCATTTTCCACAGGTGATCGAGGCTATGCATTAGCCCCATGGCTTATGACACCTCTAAACAACCCTCAGACAAGACAGGAGCGCTTGTATAATATGATGCATACACGCACTCGTGGTGTAGTTGAGCGCACAATTGGAGTTTTGAAGGCCCGGTGGATGTGCCTTGATACCGCAGGTGGCAAACTCCTCTACGCACCGGAGAAGGCATGCCAAATTATTCTGGCATGCTGCATATTACATAATATTGCAGTGAAGGAAGGCATTCCATTCCCCGATCCAGCACCAGCAGAAGACATGCCAGAAGAACCCCCACATGGACCACACCAGAGAAATGCAATCATGACGAGACAGCAGCTAATTGCACGGCTTTAGGGTAGGCCATGATGTTGTAACCTAATTAATTTAATATAACTAACAGCTTCATTCATACTTTGGAAAAAGAGCCACCTGCATCATGAAAGACCTCACTCATCCAGCACACTCACTCTTTGCCCCACTCCCCTCAGGACGGAGGTTGAGGAGCATCAAGTGTAGAACCACTAGACTGAGGAACAGCTTCTACCCTGAGGCTGTTAGACTCATGAATGAATAAATAAAAATAAAATAAAAATAAACACTGCAAAATATCACATCATGCTGATGCTGATCTGTTTTCTTGTTGCTGTGTTCATCTGTGACCATCTGCTCATACAGACTCAT
>JBBPBX010019624.1:11474-44281 GCA_038048925.1 Garcialebias charrua | reverse complement strand
ACAAAAATTATTTAAACAAAAAGACTTCCGGTTATGGTGGCCATGTGAGTAGACGTGTCTTTCATCGCTCTGCAGTTCCTGCCAATATATCTCTAAAAACCCTTCCTTTCAAAACGTACCAAACGGCCAGTGAACACAGGAGGTCGGAATAATGCCAGCAAAAGCGGCTCAAGAAGATAGTGGAAAAGAGAAACAAAAGAAGCTAACGGACTATAATCTTCGAGGGGACACGCAGAAAGCTAATGCTAATGCTAGCTTAAGCTCAGCTCCGATGGCTGCCACAGACAGAGAGGAGACCTCGAAGTCTCAAAGCAGCAAGGTGGATGAAATACTGTCTGTTGTTAACTCAATGCAGAAGGAGTTCTCCTCCAGATTTGATGAAGTCCTGGGCTCTATCGACAGCATGAGGAAAGAAATAAGTGATTGTACTCAGCGAGTCGCAGAAACAGAAACACGCATTTCTGACGCAGAGAGCGAGATAGCAACAATGCGAGCTAAAGTGGAAACATTAGAGTCCAAGAAGAAAGACTTGGAACATAAAGTTATGGATCTGGAGGCAAGATCGAGACAAAATAACCTGAGGCTGGTCAACTTACCGGAGGGAGCTGAAGGACAGAACGCGTGTGAGTTCCTGGAGAAGTGGCTGCCGGAGACCCTCGGTGTTGGAGCGGTGGTGGTGGAGCGAGCGCATCGACTCGGACCCAGGAGGGACAGCACCGCAGCGCCCCGCACAATAATAATGACATTCCTCAGCTACAAGGATAAACAGCTTGTTGCTGTAGCATCAAGGGCTAAAGCAGACATCCGTTACCAGGATCAACAAGTGCGGTTTTACCCAGATGTGGCGGCGAGTTTGCTTCAGGTTCGGAAGCAGTTCGACCCAATACGCACGGAGCTGCGCAAACTGGGACTGCGCCATGGGGTGGCTCACCCAGCCAAGCTGCTGGTGACTTATGAGGACCGGACTCATGTGTTTAAAACAGCGGCGGCTGCACGTGAGTTCCTGAAGAAGATCCAGGAGTAATCTGACGAGGAGGTAACGTGAGCTGAACGTCCAAATACTAGTTTCATAAATCAAGAGTTTGAGACAGTGTAAAACTTTGATGGTGCCTTATGTTAAGTTTTATTGTTATTGAAACAGCAGTGGACTAATAAGCCTATTTAGGGCACATTTTTTGTTATGTTTTATTATTATTGAAATAGCAGTGGACTAATAAGCCTATTTAGGGCACATTTTTTGTTATGTTTTATTGTTATTGAAACAGCAGTGGACTAATAAGCCTATTTAGGGCACATTTTTTGTTATGTTTTATTGTTATTGAAACAGCAGTGGACTAATAAGCCTATTTAGGGCACATTTTTTGTTATGTTTTATTATTATTGAAATAGCAGTGGACTAATAAGCCTATTTAGGGCACATTTTTTGTTATGTTTTATTGTTATTGAAATAGCAGTGAACTAATAAGCCTATTTACGGCAGATTTTTTGTTATGTTTTATTGCTATTGAAATAGCAGTGGACTAATAAGCCTATTTAGGGCGCATTTTTTGTAATGTTTTATTGTTATTGAAATAACAGTGGACTAATAAGCCTATTTAGGGCGCATTTTTTGTAATGTTTTATTGTTATTGAAATAACAGTGGACTAATAAGCCTATTTAGGGCGCATTTTTGTAATGTCTTATTGTTATTGAAATAGCAGTGGACTATTATGTATATTTAGGACGCCTTTATTGTTTTGTTTTATTGTTATTGAAACAGTAGTGGACTATTAAGCATATATAGTTTTATTTAGGCATGGTAAAAGGGAGTGAGCACACACCATGTTGATGTGCACATTAATGTTATAAGTTCAAACCTGTGAACACATACTGTAAGTAAAGTGGAAGGTTAAATTTCAGTTATAAATAGCGAACAGCACCGATGAAGAAAGAACGGATATGGAGTGGTTAGACTGCTCCTCACTGTGTGTGGGTCAGTCACACGCGATAACAGGAGGTGTACTGAGGGGGGAGGGAGATCCTCGGAGGAGGGACTTGGGGTGGGAGTTTAGGTTTAGGGGATATGTTGTGTGTTTTGATTTGTTGTTTAAGCTTCTCAGATGTTTATGCCCTTACGGTGTAATTATTATTATTATTTTTTTGTATTATATATATTTTTTTGGTAATCCGATAAGTCTTACATGTCACAAGCTCTAAATCTTAAAATGGTCACATGGAACTGCAGGGGTTTACAACGTTTAAAGAAGGTTAAACAAGTCATTAATAAGTTGCATGATTTGGACTCCAAAATAGTATTTCTACAGGAGACACATCTTATGGAAGAGGACGAGGGGCGGGTCAGGAGGAGGTGGCGCGGTGGTGTATTCACTTCAGCATTTTCTTCTCAAGCAAGAGGAGTTATGACTCTTATTCATGAATCTGTCCCATTTCTTGTAAACAATGTTATCAAGGATAAGAAAGGTAGATATTTAATAGTTCAGGGCTCTTTACTATCAGAAAAACTTAACCTGGTTAATGTTTACGGTCCTAACACAAATGACTCAGGGTTCTTTCAGGATTTGTTCCTTTCACTTTCATCGATGCAAGGGCAGTTTGTGATCGCAGGGGATTTTAATTGCACACTTATTCCAGAAATAGATAGATCCACAGGATCAGATTTAACACATAATAACTGCAGAACAACTATACATATGTTTATGAAAGTTCTTAAACTGGTTGACATCTTTAGGGAACTCCATCATCAAACTAGAGCATACTCATGTTATTCATCAACATTTCAGACATACTCGCGAATAGATTATTTTTTAATTTCGTCAGAATTATTATCTAAAATTCAAAACTGTAAGTATGACAGCATTGTGATCTCAGACCATGCCCCGTGCTGTCTTAGCTACCGTGATGAGAATTTAACCAGGGACCCCCCTAGATGGCGTTTTCAGCATAAATGGCTGCAGGATGAAGATTTTGTTAAATATATTGGGCTACAAATTGATGAGTTCTTTCAGTTGAACACAAATCAGACAACAGCTTGCATCAGATGGGATGCCTTTAAAGCATTTATTAGAGGACATATTATTAGCTTTACAGGCAAAAAGTCCAAGGAAGCCAAGACTAAAAGGCAACATCTAGAAAACAAAATAAAGGACATTCAGGAGAGGGTTTTTCAAACAAATGATACTGAGCTGAAAAAACAACTGTTGCTCTTAAGAGCAGAATATGATAAACAGTCTAGTTTCAGAGCTGCATCCAGTCTCTTAAGATTAAAACAAAACTTTTACGAGCAGGGGGATAAAGCTGGAAAACTTCTAGCTTGGCAAATTAAAAAACTTGAAGCAACAACCTCGATCACATCAATTATAATACAAGATAAAACTTTAATAGACCCAAGGGATATCAATAATGCCTTTAAAGATTATTATCAGAAATTATATGATACTCAAGGAAATTTAGACCAAATAGAATTTGATAAGTTTTTGAATGGGATACATATTCCTGTCATTGCAGATGACAGTAGAGCTGACTTAAATATAGAAATAAATAAAGAGGAACTAGCACAGGCCATTAATGGAATGAAATCCGGTAAGCAAGCAGGACCTGATGGTATCCCCATTGACCTTTATAAAAAATTTAAAGATAAATTGCTGTCACCTCTTCTGGATATGTTTATGGAGTCATTTAAAAATGGCAGCTTGCCTCTCTCCTTGAATCAGGCGCTCATCATTCTGCTGCCAAAACCAGGTAAACCTCATAATAAGTGTGAAAACCTGAGACCTATTAGTCTACTTAACTCAGACCTCAAAATTATCTGTAAATTATTGGCAAAAAGGTTGCAAAGAATCCTACCAGACATAATAAATAAGGATCAAAATGGTTTTATAGTTGGGAGGCAAGGATATCACAATATTAGAAGGGTTCTGAATATTATTTGGCCAAAAAAGAACACTAAAGATACAGCTCTTCTCTCTTTGGACGCCGAAAAGGCTTTTGATAGGGTTGAATGGCCCTATCTTTTTAGCATATTGGAAAGGTTTGGTTGTGGAGGTAACTTTATTAAATGGGTTAAAATATTATATAATAATCCAACTGCAGAGATAATGTCAAACAAAATATTTTCAAAGGCGATTCAAATCAAGAAAGGTTGTCGCCAGGGATGCCCTCTTTCTCCCTTGTTATTCACTTTGGCAATTGAACCATTGGCAGCAGCTATTCGTTTACATTCACAGATCCCTGGGATCACAGTGGGCCCCACAGAACACAGAATCTCTTTATTTGCGGATGATGTAATTTTATTTCTAACAGATCTAAAAAAGTCAATTCCGGCAGTGATGGAAGTGATTCAGGCATTTGGGAGAGTCTCAGGTTACAGAGTAAACTATACAAAATCTTCTATCCTGGTGTTAAATGAAGGTGAAAGAACTAATCCCATCAGTGAGGTTAAGCAATTTAAAGTAGTGGATCATTTTGAATATCTAGGTATTCAGATCTTCCCGGAACTCCAACAGGTTGTCAAATCTAACTACGAACATCTAATGAAAACAATAACTGCCTCATTTGACAACTGGATCAACCTACCTATATCCATATTGGGAAGAGTTAATGTTCTGAAAATGAGTATACTACCAAAGCTATTATACCTCTTTCAAAGCATTCCCCTCCCGCCTCCATCTGAATTATTCAATTGGTTAAAAAAAAACATTTTGAACTTTTTGTGGAACAAAGGAAAATCTAGAATACGCCTCTCTTTGCTTTATTTACCATTTGACAGAGGGGGGTTAAAATGCCCCAATTTTAAATTTTACTATTGGGCAACACAATTAAGGACTATTATGTTCTATTTTGCAGATAAAGATAATCCTCACTGGGTAGAAATGGAGTCTTATAATTTAAATTTAGCTCTTCCATTATTTTTATACTCAGATACTCTAAAGAAGCTACAGAAACATACTACAAACCCTATTTTGAAAAATATGATTAGAATTTGGCAGGACGTTAGAAAATATGTAGCAGAACCAAACAGCATGTCCCAATTTAGCCCAATATGGGGTAATCAGCTGTTTGCTCCAGGTAGGGCAGATGGAACATTTAAGCTTTGGGCATTGCAAGGTTTAAAAAGTATTGGTGATCTTTACCCATCAAACTCGGATACATTTTTATCATTTGGAGAATTACAGACCAAGTTCAAGTTAGATAAAAAGCATTATTTTAAATTTCTTCAATTAAGAAGTTTTGTCAAAACAAACTACAGAGACCTTAACAAGCCCCCCCTTACAATGCTTGAAAAATTAATGATTCGGAACAAATCAAGAAAGGGCATTATCTCAGACTTTTATAATGTGCTGATTTCTAACTCGTTAGAGAACTCAAATAATAGGCTTATAAAATGGAATATGGACCTATCATTAAATATCAGTGAACAGGAATGGGAAAAGGCTTGCATTAAAACTCACACAATGTCCATAAACAGCCGTCTCAGAATTCTACAATTTAAATGGCTAATGCGTGTTTATATTACACCTGTGCAGTTAAATAAATACAATAATAACATCCCAGATCTTTGCGTAAAATGCAATTCAAAAGGGACTTTAATTCATTGCATGTGGGAATGTAGACAAATTAATGCACTTTGGACAGATGTGAAAGACATAATTGAAAAAGTTATTTTAAAGCAAATCCCATTAGATCCTAAATTGTTCCTGTTAGCTTTATACCCCGAGAAGCATAACTTTAGTAAAGCGGAACGTACTTTCATAGATATAAGCTCACTATCAGCAAAAAAATGTATAGCTTTGGCATGGAAAAATGTCAGTAGACCTAGTGCCACGCAGTGGTTAAAGCAGATGGCGTCCAATTTGCCGTTAGAAAGAATAACATATATTAGGAAATCCAAACAGTATCTGTATGAGGAAATTTGGGGTCCTTTCATTAATTTTATTAGGGACTTAGATATATCAGAAGGTTTGTTTGAATTTTGATTTTCTTTTTGGTACCTGCGGTGTGGCATGTTCAATAGACGTGTACTGTATAATTATATCTACTCTGGCTGAAATTTGAGAAGCTATTTTTTTTTGTTTGTTTGTTTTTTATGTCTGTACTTTTATTTTTAATTACTTATTTTTATTTTACTTTATTTTTTTATTTTTTTATTTTTCTTTGTGGAAAATCTCAATAAAAATATTTTGGGGAAAAAAAAATTATTTAAACAAAATAATAAGAATAATAATTATTACAGGATCCACACTAAAACATTCAGAAGCAAAGCGTTATTGCAAACAGATGAAGCTCTTATCAGAACAAGTCTGCTCATTTTCACAGCTGCAGAGGTGTGAGGCTGTGGATGAGTTTTGGAGTATTTAAAAATAAGTGAATCTATCACACAGAACTGAATTGAATTTAAGTCTTTTCATTTTTATTCTTTTATTATGCTTAAATGCCTATGAGAAATGATGTGATTTGTATGTTTTCTTTTAAGATTCACAGCAAACTAAGGAGTTCTCCACTGCTGGGTGTTGATGATAGTTTTGAATATTACACAACACGTTACAAAAGTGTTTTCTCACAGTTTTGGTAAATGTAGGTAAAAGTTGAGGATCTAGGTGAAAGTTGAACTTGTTCTGACTGAAAAATTGGAACTTTGCCCAAATGACAGATGGCATTAAGTCATTCTCTGCTAAGGGAGGGTGACAGCTGAAAGAGACATTATGTCACCAAACTCTGTCCAAGGGGCTGGGAGGAGGTGTAAATATTACCTCATCATTGACCAATAGAATGACAGGAAGATGACATATGGTCTAGAATAAGTGGGGGTCAAACCCTTTTCTTGACTATAAATAAGGCTGTTTGAGAAGAGAAATTTTGCTGAGTTTTGGACTTTTGAAGAACTCTTGTGGATCATGGACTGAACCCTGGAAGCTGAAAAGAAGAAGATGGATTATCTGTAAAAGGATTTTTCTTTGACCAACAAGGAATAACTTTTGCCTCTCAGCCCGGAAATTTCCAAATCCTTCAAAATTGGACCAGCTTCAGAGATGGAATAAATTTTCCTATTCTTTTGGAAATCCCTTGTGGCACTTTCTGACAAAAAAAGGTAGGATATATTCCCAGTTTTATCCACAACTAAATTTATATTAAAATTATTATGACAGCAAAAAAGCCTCTTTCTGCATAAAGAAAAGTCAGTCACAAGGATAACTTTGTTTGGTGAAAAATTAAATGAATTTTGGGAGAACCGAGCGCTGACGGGCTGCCGCGAGGCTGTTTACGTTGTGGGAACACGGTGTACTTTTTATCTCCGCTCTGGTTCGACTGAACCAATGATGGATTAAAAGCTGCTTTTTTGTGGAATACTATTTTTCCTGATCTGAAAATATTTTTTGTGGAACAAACAAATTCTCTTTGATTGAATTCAACTATTAATTAAGTTAACTGTTTTGGGTCATCCGAGACCGACCCCAGAGTGGGGACCTGCCAGCTGGAAGCTGACTGACCTTGGATGGAAAGCCAGGAGTACACGATGTTCTAATTTTAGCCTCAGGCCTACTTTGAAAACCTTGTTCATCAGCATCGCAGAACAACTGAATGGATTACAATATCTTTGAATGGATACAACACTTTTGAGGAATAATTGATTTGCCTAAAAGGATTACCAGATTTTTAAATTCTTGTAGAACAGTTTTGATGGATTACAACTGGGATTTTGGGCAGCACGGTGGCACAACTGGTAGAGCTGTTGCCTCTCAGCGAGAAGGTTGCCGGTTCAAATCCCGGTTCGGGGGCCTTTCTGGGTGGAGTTTGCATGTTCTCCCCGTGCATGCGTGGGTTTCCTCCGGGTACTCCGGTTTCCTCCCACAGACCAAAAAACATGCTTGTTAGGCTGATTGGTGACTCTAAATTGACCCTAGGTGTGAGTGTGAGAGTGGATGGTTGTTTGGTGTGAGTGAGACAGGTCCCTCTTGTAAATGAGTCCCCGTGACTCAATGAGGCTAGCCTGTATAAATAAAGGTTGAATGAATGAATGAATTTTTAACACAACAGAAGTACCTGGAGGTTTTTCTGTGGAATCACAACGAAGACTTATTCAGTCTGCTGGAAGTGCAGACTTTTCTGACTGGATTATAACAGGATTACCTGAAGATTTCCCTGGTGGGATTACAAAACAAGTTTTTCCTAAAGTGGATGATTACAAAACAAGTTTTTCCTGAAGGATTAAAAACACAAGCCCTTCCCGGTGGGATTAAACAAAGATTTGTCCAGATTGCTGGAGTGCAGACTTCTGACTGGAGTGTAACAGCATCAGCTGGAGGTTTTTCTGTAGAAAAACAACAAGATTTCCTGATGGGATTATAAAACAAAGTTTCCTGGAGGATTAAAAACACAAGCTCTTCCTGGTGGGATTAAACATATTCAATTGGAATCAGATTAATGTAGAATAAACCAACATTTTTGGAGATTATACAAATTATTGAATGGATTACAACTCAAATTTAATTAAAGACTGAAAATATCTCAAAAGCCAGCGTGTGGAGGACATCTTTGGTGAGCTGTTGAATCTTTTAACTCTTTAAATGCAAGTCATGTAACTTGATGAAATCTTTTCTGTAGTAAGAAGTGCTTATGCTGTTAATCCCTTGCAAATATTAATTAAAGAAACATAAAACGTACAAATTTGGATTTTTCATTTAGTCATGTGATATTCAATGATGGTAAACTTGGTTCAAGATAACAACAAAATTATTGGAGGTTTTGAATGGTTGTATTAGCCAAAAAGAGATAAACAACATCCTAGGATCTTACTTTCCAAGATCCTAAAATTTATTAGGCCGGAAACAATTACGATCTACAAGGGGTAAGGCTGTCGTTTAATGCACGTTTCTCTGGAAGATACGATCTGACTCCATTCTGCTAAGTCAAGCTATCTATCGGGGTGAAAGAAAAGGATGTGATGTGCAGATGCAGACAGTGAACAAGCCTAAGTGAATTACCTCATCTCAGCCTTAATTCTAACCTTCCGGACACATTGGGTAATACTCGTGTGCAAGGATAAAACTTAAAACTTTAGGCTGGAGTGAGGACTTGTTGCAAGGTCCTGCGGCTAACCTCACTCACGTAGAATGACACATGTTTTAGCATTATCCCATATCTTATAAAAATGTGACCCACTTCTAATCTCTCTAACATCAAACAGTACTACTTAAAATACACAAATGAACAGTTGAATCAAAAACCACAATGTAATTTTACCGTTTGAATCCACCGTGTTTTTTGTTTGTTGTTTTGAATCCACCGTGTTACCTTACAAGCCAGGACAAAGTGAACGATGACGTCGTCTTCATCTCACAATCTCGCGGGAGTTGTAGACGGGACTTCATAGGCAAAGTGGGTGGTTCGTTCGAACCGCCCCTGGCTACGCCCCTGATCATCAGTTTGTGAATACAGTTTCAGTCTGATATCTTACACAGAGCAAAGCTGGAGGAGTCACTCAATAATCGACAGTTTCTTCTCTGAGTGGGTAGGGCTTAAGTGATTAATGAATCAACAATACTAATGTATCTAGAAGTGCTCACTGATTATGCACAATACATATGGTGCATATTGGATGATGTATCACTGATATATAACTATTGGCATAATCTAGGGGGCGCACTAGAATCAAACGTTAAACAACCAAAACAATGTATCTAGAAGTGCTCATCGATCATGTACAGAAAATCTGGTGCAGATCGGATTACAGGTAGTCCCCAGCTTATGAGCGAGTTCCGTATCTACGGCCAAAAATTCGTAAGTAGGATCACCCAAAAAAAATAAATAAATAAATAAATAAATTTTTTTTTTTAGAAATGAATACATGTACAGTACTGTACAGTCACCAAGAACTTAGCCTATGCTAACACAGTTTTTAAAGATGAAGGAGTAAGTTGAATTGTCTCCCTTTCACATAAAGGGAGCTAGTTCCCTTTATGGGAATGGAGCCTGTAGGGAGGAGGGAGACAATTCAACTTTCTCCTTCATCTATAAAAACTGTGTTAGGATAGGCTAAGTGCTTGGTGACCGTACAGTACTGTACATGCATTCATTTCTTTAAAAAAAAAAAGAGATGCATATTCGTAAATCCGGGACCTCGTAAGTCAAGCACTACCTGTATGTTTCTTTGATACATAACTGTTGGAATAATCTAGGGGGTGCACTGGAGTCAAAAGTTAAACAACAATACCAATGTGTCTAGAAGTGATCACTGATGATGCAACAAAAAAAAAAATCTGGTCCAGATGGGATTATGTATTACTGAGATATAACTGTTGGAATAATGTAGGGGGCACACTGGAATCAAATGTTTAAAAAAAAAATCATGTGCTGACCTCTCATGCACCAAAAATCTGCTGCAGATCAGTTGATGTAACACTGAGATAACTGTTGTAATAATGTAGGGGCGCACTGGAGTTAAATGTTAAACAACAATAGCAAGGTGTCTAGCAGTGCTCAATGACCACGCAATAAATCTGGTACATATTGGATGATATTTCACTGAGATATAACTTTTGGAATAAACTAGGTGGCACACTGGAGTCAAAAGTTGAAAACAATATTACCAATGTGTCTAGAAGTGCTCACTGATGTCGATCAAAAACAATATTGTGTCAGTATTTTTGTTGATTTAAAAAAAGCATTCGATACTATTGATCACACCATTCTCCTTGAAAAATTGAACAAATATGGTATTAGAGGACCAGCATTACAGTGGGTATCTAGCTATTTAAAAGATAGGAAACAATTTGTACAAATAAATGATGTAAGATCTGACCTCTGTAATATCACATGTGGAGTTCCCCAAGGCTCTGTACTTGGACCAAAGCTATTTATTTTATATGTGAATGACTTGATAAATGTGTCAGGACTCCTTAAATGTGTACTTTTTGCTGATGATACCACATTTTTCTGTTTAGGTGAAGATGTAGAACAAATGTTGGAATTGATAAAGACAGAATTTGTCAAAATACAAACTTGGTTTAAAATCAATAAATTATCATTAAATCTAGAAAAAACTAATTACATGATATTCAGTAATAAAAAGAAAACTGTTGATGTTCCACTCAAAATTGAGGGTGTTGAGATTTGTAGAGTGAGTGAGGTGAAGTTTTTGGGTGTTATCATTGATGACAAACTGACATGGAAACAACACATAAATTCTGTAAGAATAAAAATAGCTAAATCGATTGCAGTACTGTACAAAGTCAGAGACCTATTGAATGATAAAGCTCTGTATTTGTTGTATAACACAATCATTGTTCCACACTTAATCTATTGTATTGATGTTTGGGGGAATGCGTGTAAAACAATCACAAAGCCTATTTTTGTATTACAGAAAAGAGCTGTAAGAATTATCACTAGAAAACATTACTGTCATCCATCTAGTACATTATTTTATCAACTGAAGTTATTGAAGTTCCATGATTTGGTAGATTATAATATTTTATCAGTTATGTATAGGGCTCAGAATAACGCATTACCTTTAAATATCCAAATGCATTTTGTTAAAAGACAAAGTTGTTATAACCTTAAGGGGACAGAGATGTTTGTAAAACCACAATTCAGAACTAGTTTGAAGGGACGTTCTACCTCAATCCAGGGAATTAGATTATGGAATGGCTTGGAGAATGTAGTTAAAAATGCCAAGTCAATGTTTACATTTAAGAAAATGATCAAAATGAATTTGTTAAAAAAAATATATGAAATGACGTAATGTGTATTGTATTAGTTAGAAAATTAGAAAGAGTTAGTCATTTTGTACTGTTGGTGGAAGATTATTATTGTTTAATCTGATTGTTTGAAAAAAGGGGCAGATATGACAAGATTTATTCTTCTTTCTGCTACCTTTCATTTTTTTATATTTTGTACGTTATCATCTATGGGATTGTCTTGTATTGTGTTTCTTTCTTTTTTTAAATGAACACATTTAATAAACATAAACAAACAATAAATGTGGCGCATATTGGATGATGTATCAAAGAGATATAACTGTTGGAATAATCTAAGGGTCGCACTGGAGTGAAATGTTTAACAACAATGCTAATGTGTGTCGAAGTGCTCACTGATGATGCACAAAAAATCTGGTACAGATTGGATGATGTATCACCGATATATAACAGTTTGAATGATCTAGGAGGAGCACATGAGTTAAAACTTAAACAACAACACAAATGTGTGTAGAAGTGCTCACTGATCACGCACAGAAAATCTGATGCAGATCAGTTGATGTATCACTGAGATATAACTGTTGTAATAATGTAGGGGCACACTGGAGTGAAATGTTAAACAGCAATAGCAAGGTGTCTAGCAGTGCTCACTGATCACATGCAATAAATCTGGTACATATTGGATGATGTTTCACTGATATATAACTGTTGGAACAATCTAGGGAGCGCACTGGAGTCATATGTTAAACCTCAATATCAATGTGTCTAGAAGTGCTCACTGATGACACACAATAAATCTGGTTCAGATCGGATGATGTATCCCTGAGATATAACTGTAGGACTAATGTAGGGGGTGCTGTGGAGGCAATTGGCCACTTATCATGGATTCCTGTTCAAGGGGTGGATAATGATCGTTCATAGTAAGGGAGGCCATCTGTAAATGGGAAAAAAAAAAAAAAAAAAAAAGATCGTTCATAGTGATTTTGGTGCACCTCGTCTCAAATCTGTACAATTTAAGCCCGAGATACACTGAAGCAGACTCCGTATACGCGCGTATACGGACGTATACGCGCGTATACGGAGCCGCTGCTACACTCGGCTTTCGTTCTCGCGTAGATTCTCGTGTTTTCGCTCCAAATTCTAACGTCATTTCCTCCGTACCGTCACTTCCGATCGTCACTTCCGCTAGTTTTTCGCTCCAAACGCTCGCGTTCTCCTTGTTGTAATATGAGCAGCTGAGCACGGAGTGCTTTTCCTGCAGCCCACAGCCCACCACAGCCCACCAGGGAATATATAAAACATTGCGCACCCAGGTAGGACCTGAATTCATTCATTTCATTCATCGAGTGAACGGAGGAAGAAGCGGTTACTTGACTTTAGGCAAAAAAACAAAAGAAAAGGCCCGATCAGCGATAAAAAAGAGGAATTTATTTCATTTGTGTAACATACAAAACAGTCCGGCGCCGGGGAAGTTTAGATCAGACACCGCGCATCGCGTATGCGAATCGCGTATGCGTAGTAAAAAAATACTTTTGCGCGTACTTGCCCTGAGGGGCTACGCGGGGCTACGCTGCGTACGGGGCGTACGTACGCTGCGTATTGGCGTATCGTGAGGACGCTCGAGTGTATCTCGCCCTTTAGAGCCAAACGTATTGCAACGACATCACTTCTGAATTTGTCACGTCGCCACGCCCACATCCTCCAGCAAAAACTGTAATTTAAAGTACGTCAGAACAACTTGTTGTATGTCTTCTAGCACAGGATCATCCTGATTAGGTCAAGGGTGTCAGAGAGGGAGCATTAAAAAGTGACTTCCTGTTCTGAGTGGGCGGGGCTTTGATGACGTCAGAATCTGACCCAGAGGATCGTCGGGCATCCAACAAGGTTGTCTCATGCCAAGTTTGGTGCATTTCAGTCTTTCAATGTGAAAGTTATAGCGTTTGGAAATTTACGAAGTGAAGCACAACTTTGAGGACTGCCACGCCCCTTTAACATATACGAAAATGCAAACTTTTGATATTTTTTACTCCTCAATATGGTAAGGATATATACATAGTTCCCATGTGACGTAACATCTGTGGAATTTCCGGGTAGACCCTCATGCGTGGAGGCGGAATGCTACGAGAGCAGCAGTTACAGCGTAGTCTACTGGCTGTGTATTTTTCACGTTTTTTTTGTGTGTGTTTATTTCTAAATAATTGCAATGGTTACTTCGTGTTGGGTCAGTGGGTGTTCCAGTCGGGTAGACGTTTGGGCAGGGCGCAGGTTTCACTTAATCCCAAAAATAAGTAAACGTGAAGATTTATCTCCATCGGAGGAGCTCACAGCAGCCCCATCTCTCTCTGAGTCTGGCTCGGATCTGCTCTGAAGACGTCGTGCTTTTGTCCGGTAAACAAAATATTCTACATTAATCATTTTGTGAAACAATGTCAGAACAATGTTAGAGTACAACTGTCTGTGTGTTGGAGCTAGGTTTTTTTTTTCTTCATGATTTCGCACCGTCTACTGCTATGGTTAGCTTAGCATGTCGCTAACGCAACATGCTAACTTCCAACACGGTAACACTCAAAATGCTGGTCCTGGTCCGTGTTGAGCCTGGACTGTTTGTTGGCTCAGTGTTATTTTAGTTAAACCGTTATTTAGCTGGTTAGATATGATTGAGATAGTTTACACATCTTTTTTGGATTTAAAGCTATGAAGCTCCTCGTTGTGTACTCCTCGTAGTAATTAAATAATTAATGATATCAGAGTAACTTCTTGGTGACAAGTTGTCCGCTTCGTCTGCCATGATTTCTTTCTCCAACTCATTCAACTCCGACCACTGCTATTTTGCTCTTGTGCCTTGGTCAAGCGAGTAATGTATTTAGCTGTGGTAGCTCAAGTCTGTTTGTCCGCCATGTCTGCCTTTACGAGTGGTGAAAAAACTGGTATTGCGCAATACTCGTCACGTGTGTGGGAACTATGTATTAACCTGTTTGAAGGCAATCCTTCAAAATCCCTAGGAGGAGTTTGTTAAAATTTACAATTAGAAACGCCCAAAAATTACCCTTTGACCCAAAATGGCTGACTTCCTGTTGGTTTTGGACCAGGGCTCCAAGATACTTTTTCATAGGTCCTAAGAAGATACAGATGTACACTGAGTTTCAGATTTATCTGTCAAAAAATGGCTTGGGGATGACGTTTTTTAATATTCTAGGGGGCGCTGTGGAGGCTATTGGCCATTTATTATGGATTCCTGTTCAAGGTGTGGACAATAATCAACCATAATGATTTTGGTGCACCTCGGTTCAAATCTGAGTAATTTAGAGCCAAACATATGATGATTAGGTAACAAGGGTCAAATAGGGACTGTTCAACGTAAAACTTTACACTTCCTGTTGTCAGGGGGCGTGGCTTAAGTGATGCCATGATTTGACCATTCAGTATTGCAGGGGACTAGATGTTTATGTTTATGTTTATTAAATTTGTTCATTTGTCCGGGTCGGGGAGGAGGTCCTTACCCAAGTGGAGGAGTTTAAGTATCTCGGGATCTTGTTCACGAATGAGGGAAAACTGGAGCGTGAGATCGATAGGCGGATAGGTGCAGCGTCCGCAGTGAAGCGGGCGCTGTACCGGTCTGTCGTGGTGAAGAGAGAGCTGAGTCAAAAGGCAAAGCTCTCAATTTACCGATCGATCTACGTTCCCACCCTCATCTATGGTCATGAGCTTTGGGTTATGACCGAAAGAACAAGATCTCGGATACAAGCGGCTGAAATGAGTTTTCTCCGCAGGGTGGCTGGACTCTCCCTTAGAGATAGGGTGAGAAGCTCGGTCATCCGGGAGGGACTCGGAGTAGAGCCGCTGCTTCTCCACATCGAGAGGAGCCAGTTGAGGTGGCTCGGGCATCTGGTTAGGATGCCTCCTGGACGCCTCCCTGGTGAGGTGTTCCGGGCATGTCCCACCGGGAGGAGACCCAGAGGAAGACCCAGGATACGCTGGAGGGACTATGTTTCTCGGCTGGCCTGGGAACGCCTTGGGATTCCCCCAGAGGAGCTGCTCCAAGTGGCTGGGGAGAGGGAAGTCTGGGCCTCCCTACTTAGGCTGCTACCCCCGCGACCCGACCCCGGATAAGCGGAAGAAAATGGATGGATAGATGGATGGAAATTTGTTCATTTTTTTACAAAAAAAACACAATACAAGACAATCCCATTAATGATACGTACACAATGTAAAAAAATGAAAGGTAGCAGAAAGAAGAATAAATCTTATTATATCTGCCCCTTTTTTCAAACAATCAGATTAAACAATAATAATCTTTCACCAGCAGTACAAAATGACTAACTCTTTCTAATTTTCTAATACTAATACTAATACATAACTAATAATTGATACAATACACATTACGCTAATTCATATATATTTTTTCAACAAATTCCTTTTGATCATTTTCTTAAATGTAAACAGTGACTTGGCATTTTTAACTACATTCTCCAAGCCATTCCATAATCTAATTCCCTGGATTGAGGTAGAACGTCCCTTCAAACTAGTTCTGAATTGTGGTTTTACAAACATCTCTGTCCCCTTAAGATTATAACAACTTTGTCTTTTAACAAAATTCATTTGGATATTTAAAGGTAATTCGTTATTCTGAGCCCTATACATAATTGATAAAATATTATAATCAACCAAATCATGGAACTTCAATAATTTCAGTTGATAAAATAATGTACTGGATGGATGACAGTAATGTTTTCTAGTGATAATTCTTACAGCTCTTTTCTGTAATACAAAAATAGGCTTTGTGATTGTTTTACACGCTTTCCCCCAAACATCAATACAATAGATTAAGTGTGGAACAATGATTGTGTTATACAACAAATACAGAGCTTTATCATTCAATAGGTCTCTGACCTTGTATAGTACTGCAATCGATTTAGCTATTTTTATTCTTACAGAATTTATGTGTTGTTTCCATGTCAGTTTGTCATCAATAATAACACCCAAAAACTTCACCTCACTCACTCTACAAATCTCAACACCCTCAATTTTGAGTGGAACATCAACAGTTTTCTTTTTATTACTGAATATCATGTAATTAGTTTTTTCTAGATTTAATGATAATTTATTGATTTTAAACCAAGTTTGTATTTTGGTAAATTCTGTCTTTATCAATTCCAACATTTGTTCTATATCTTCACCTAAACAGAAAAATGTGGTATCATCAGCAAAAAGTATACATTTAAGGAGTCCTGACACATTTACCAAGTCATTCACATATAAAATAAATAGCTTTGGTCCAAGCACAGAGCCCTGGGGAACTCCACATGTGATATTACAGAGGTCAGATCTTACATCATTTATTTGTACAAATTGTTTCCTATCTTTCAAATAGCTAGATACCCACTGTAATGCTGGTCCTCTAATACCATATTTGTTCAGTTTTTCAAGGAGAATGGTGTGATCAATAGTATCGAATGCTTTTTTTAAATCAACAAAAATACTGACACAATATTGTTTTTGATCGACAGCAGTAGTTATTTGTTCCATTAATTCCATGAGAGCCATTGATGTAGAGTTTTTAGCTCTGAACCCATATTGACTGTTGCTTAGAATATTTTGTTTGTCTATAAATTGATCTAGTCTGTTCACAAATAGTTTTTCAAGAATTTTAGAAAACTGTGGTAACAAGGATATAGGTCTATAATTGTTGAACACACATTTATCACCATTTTTAAAAAGAGGAACTACCTTAGCTACTTTCATATTATCTGGAAATATTCCTGTTGAAAATGATAAGTTACATATATATGTAAACGGCTCAATAACATAGCTCATTATATCCTTTACAAACATCATATCCATGTCCACCCAGTCCTTTGATCTCTTGTCTGTAAGATTTTTTACTACCTTCATTATTTCCTCTTTGTTAGTTCCATTTAGAAAAATACTGTTTGCACAACCTGTAATTGAATGGCTCACATTATTATCTACTTTTGGTATTTTAGCTGCAAGGCTTGATCCAACATTCACAAAATATTGATTAAATCCATTGACAATTTCATTTTCATCATAAACTTCATCTTTTTCTTTTACAAAATATTTTGAAATACTAGTTTTTGCTTTATGATTCTTCATAACACTATTCATTACTCGCCATGTTGCTTTCATATCACCATTACTTTTATCTAATAATTTACTATAATATTCTTTCTTATGTTTCCTTATAATCCCTACTAATTTATTTTTATACTTTTTATATTTTTCTTCAGCGTTCTGACTTCGCAATTTCAAGAAACATGAATACAAATAATTCTTTTTTTTACAAGCATTTCTCAACCCTTTTGTCATCCATGGTTGGTCAACGATATTTCTCTTTGTATAATTTGTTTGTACACAATTCTTTTCATACAGAGTTTCCAAGATATTCATAAACTCATCATATGATCTGTTCACATCATCAACATACACTTCATTCCAGTCTTGTTTATCTAGGTCCTCTTTTAATTTTTCCAAAACTTTTTTTGATGTGTTTATGATCTTTTTCTTTGTTTTAACTGCTTTTGTGATACTTTGATCATTTTTATAGATTTTGAAAACTGGTAAATGATCACTTAAGTCGGTCGTTAAAATACCACCTATCACCTCTCCGTTTGTTATATTTGTGAAAATATTATCAATTATTGTGGCACTATGAGTTGTAATTCTTGTTGGCTTGGATATCAACGGATACATATTTAAACTATACATAGAGTTTATAAATATACTGGTGTTATTTGAATCGGTTTTATTTCCCATATCAATGTTAAAGTCTCCACACAAAAAAATGAAAAAGATGTGGATCAATCACTGAAGGTTTGATGTCTCAGTTTTTCTGTAGGTTCTTTTAGTGTTTCATTTTTCATGGCGAGATGTCAAACTTTGAGGTTTGGCCCCGTCCCTTCAGCATGCTCCGAAATGAACCATTTTAGATAACTTTTTGTCCCCCATGCCTTTTGAACAAAATGGCCAAGTCTGAAACCGATTGAGCAAAATCCCTAGGAGGAGTTTGTTCAAATGCAGAGAATGCAAACCGCTAAAAATATGTGAAATTTGGGATGGCTTTCCAAAATGGCCACCTTCCTGTTTATTGTACAGCGCTGGTGCCAGAGGGTTTTCTGTGCATCTTGGGGAATTGGACAAGTCTGCCAAAATTCATGCTTCTATAACAAACCAAGGTTAATGCAGAAGATATTTTGAAAATTTCCAGGTGGCGCTTTTGAACAATTAATTTTGCGATTTTTGCGATGCCCCTAAAATACGTAATTTTTCAGCAGTCCTGATGTGTCCGCCAAATTTGGTGAGTTTTGGGATATGATAAGGCCCCCAAAAGGCCAATTCATTTGCCCAAAAAAATTGCAGCTCGGGCCTGAACAGAGCGATTACAATGGACGTTTGCAGTGCTTCACTGCTTGGGCCAAATGAGTTTGAACGTGGCGTCTTTTTTGCTAACTCTTGTTTTTTTAACTGTAGCTCATGGTTAATGAACTCATCCATAACCATAGTTGATACCTTTTTTTAGCACCACTTGTGGTACATTTACCATAGTTTGTGAATCAAAGGTTTGGAGTTTAACCGGATTACCAATCTAACAATCAGATCTATCTCTGTCTAAATTAAATAACATTTTTTTCTCTAAACTGAAACTATTCAAAGCGTCAGCTACAAGTGTCATTAAATATTCTTAACTTTTCCACAAATCTCCAAAATTAGAAGTTCTGAACTATACCCCAAAATCAGCAACTCTGACGCATCTTTTTCCCTCTATGTCATCCTCCACCTCTCTCATTGTCTTCTTGATTAGCACCTCAAGTCTTCTGTCATCTGGTGTTTAAGCTTCTATAATGCAAAGGAACAGACAGCCTTTGCATCTCAGCCATTGACTGACGTTTTCATTCATGCTATAAATCTTTAAATAAACAAAAGTTGCAAAGACATGAAAGGCAATACGTTTGCTTTTATTATGTTGTGGTGCAATCTTTATTTGCTACATGCATTACTTGAAACAAATAAAGTAATATATACTTTTTTAGAGTATCTTTGAGCAATTACAGCGAGAGCGAAGCAAAAGTCATCAGCAACTTTTGTTCAGATGCTCGTCTGACCATTGGTTTCATGAAAAGCATTCATGTGGAAATTGTTAGCCAGACCCTAAATCATTTATTTAAAAACTTTTCATTCATTTAAATTTTGAACAATTTACTATTTGTTAGGGTCCCACTGGGACTGAGGAGTGTAGAACCCAAGTGCAAGCAGGACTCGAAGGCAGAACGTAAAAAGTAGTATTTTTAATGAATAACAAAAAATGGCTGATGGTACAGCAACTTACATGAACGTGAGTAGGCTTGAACAGAACTAAGGAGCAGGACTAGGAAGGAACCCAAAACGAAGTACGACCTGACAAAGGACAGGTCTGACAGAGGAACTTAAATACACAGACAGGGCATGAGACACAGGTGACAACAATTAACTAATAGGGGCAGGACAAAACTTGGAGCAGGGCTGAACAGAACACAAGCTGATGCATCAATAAACTAAACTGCATGAATAAACACTAAACTGAGGTGGGACAAGAATAAAACTAATGAAATCAAAACTACAAGACTAAACTGGGACAGGGCAAAATTAACACAACTTGATACTAACTAAACTGAGACTGAGGCGGGACAAACTGAGACTACTAAACTGAGACTGAGGTGGGACAAATAACTAAGACATGACATGTAACATAACTAGGACAGGGCTGAATTAAATACAAGCTGAGGGCTGAATTAACTAAGACTAAGACATGACATGTAACATAACTAAACTGATAACTAAGACATGACATGTAACATAAACAGGACAGGGCTGAATCAAATACAAGCTGAGGGCTGAATCATAACATAACCTCCCCCTCAAGGGACGGCTCCTGACGTCCCCTAAGACCACCACGCACACAACACGGAACGGGTGGGAAGAACGGGGAAACACAAGGGCCAAAACCAAAACCGTTAGGACAAGGCCTAGGAACCAAACATAAGGACCAAAAACCAAGTAACAAAGGAAGCCAAACACAGGAAACGTGGGAAGGTCAGGCTGACGGCCAGGACACCGTCCATCACAAGGAAGCAGGACTGGTGAACGTCCAGGAAACCACCTAGCACGAGGAATCAGGTCAGGCGGACGGCCGGGACACCGTCCATCACGAGGAAGCCGGTCAGGCGGACGACCGGGAGGCTGTCCAACACCAGGAGCCTTGGGAGCCACATCCGGCAACACGGGGACCAGAGGAACTGCAAATGGTGAAGACGAAACCCCAGGAGCCGCAGATGATGACGGTGAGGCCTCGGGAGCCACCGCAGACTGTGAAGACGAGACCTCGGGAGCCGCAGTCGAAGAAGAGTCTTCGGATATACCCACGATGGAAGAACCAGTAGCTGATGAACCAGGCGTCGACGAGCCGGCCTTAGCTGCTGGTGTTGAAGAGACGTCCCCCTGGACCTCCTCGGAGCAGCAGACGTGAGGAAGGTCCCCCTGGACCTCCTCGGAGCAGCAGACGTGAGGAAGGTCCCCCTGGACCTCCTCGGAGCAGAAGACGTGAGGAAGGTCCCCCTGGACCTCCTCGGAGCAGAAGACGTGAGGAAGGTCCCCCTGGACCTCCTCGGAGCAGAAGACGTGAGGAAGGTCCCCCTGGACCTCCTCGGAGCAGAAGACGTGAGGAAGGTCCCCCTGGACCTCCTCGGAGCAGAAGACGTGAGGAAGGTCCCCCTGGACCTCCTCGGAGCAGAAGACGTGAGGAAGGTCCCCCTGGACCTCCTCGGAGCAGAAGACGTGAGGAAGGTCCCCCTGGACCTCCTCGGAGCAGAAGACGTGAGGAAGGTCCCCCTGGACCTCCTCGGAGCAGAAGACGTGAGGAAGGTCCCCCTGGACCTCCTCGGAGCAGAAGACGTGAGGAAGGTCCCCCTGGACCACCTCGGAACGGAAGACGTGAGGCAGGTCCCCCTGGACCACCTCGGCGCAGGAGACAGGAAAGGCACCCTCCAAAGACACTGGAGCTTCAGGAAGGCCCGCAGTTTCTGAGTCGCCTGCAGGTCTTGGACCCCCTGCTGCTGGTTCCGGACCCCTTGCTGCTGGTTCCGGACCCCCTGCCGCTGGTTCCGGACCCCCTGCCGCTGGTTCCGGATCCCCTGCCGCAGGTTCCGGATCCCCTGCTGCAGGTTCTGGATCACCTGCTAATGCAGGTTCTGGATCACTTGCTGATGCAGGTTCTGGAAGGCCCGCGGGTTCTGGAAGGCCCGCAGGTTCTGGAAGGCCCGCAGGTTCTGGAAGGCCCGCAGGTTCTGGAAGGCCCGCAGGTTCTGGAAGGCCCGCAGGTTCTGGAAGGCCCGCAGGTTCTGGAAGGTCCGCTGGTTCTGGAAGGCCTGCAGGTTCTGGATGGCCTGCAGGTTCTGGATGGCCTGCAGGTTCTGGACCGGCTGAGACAGGTTCTGGACCGGCTGAGACAGGTTCTGGACCGGCTGAGACAGGTTCTGGAGGCAGTGGTTTAGCTGCAGGTGCCGAAGACTGGGGTCCTGCTGTAGGTTTTGGGACAAGTGTGTCCCTATTTGCGGTTTCAGGGACACCTGCTGCAACATCATTCAAAGTTCTGATCGAGGCTAGAAGCTGAGAATATGCTGGGATTGAAGTTAGGCCAGGAACTGATAACAATAAACTCTCTGCTAAACATAGCTGAGCCTCTCTGCCAGCCGGATAGTCATAAGCAGCGGACAACAGGTGTTTGAGTTCAGAGTTAATTTGAAACAGATCAGTGGCACCTACCGCCTGTGATGAATCCACTGTGGCGACCTCTGCAGGAAGAACAGGTGAACAACGTTTGGCCTGCAGTCTGGGTTGACCCCCCTTCATCTGCTCTGAAGACGAGCGGGGGTTCGTCTCCTGCTGGAGGGTTCTGAGCGGAGGTGAGGTGCTGGATCCAGCCCCCACCGGGACCATGGAAGGCGAGGCGTCTGGACCAGTCCTTACTGGGACATCAGAACCGGAGACGTGGGATTTGGTCCCACCGTGGCGGGCACTAGGACCCGGGGATGCAGGCGGAAGAGCAGCAGCGCGGTTCCGGCGGCGTCTTCCGCCCTTCCTACGACGGCGCTGTGAGTGGGTAACGGGGGCGAGCCAGAGTTCGTCCTCTGACTCTTCGTCCTCCCCCGACGTCCACCCGGAGTAAGGCTGCACACAGGATGAAGGAAAACTGGACCAGGAAGTCGAGTGGTTACCTCTTGTCCTTCGTCGTCTCTCCTCCTGCAGTAGGAGAGGTGAAGGCAGGACTTCCGTCTGACTGTGCTCCGTCGGAACCATGACGGGTTCGGTCCAAAAGGTACCGGTACCACAGCGGAACGTGGATCTCCTCATCCGGACGGAGCTCAAAAACAGGTGAGCAAACACAAAAACTCGGGAGCGCCTGCTTGCTGGGTTCAGTAGGGTCAGGTCGTAATGTTAGGGTCCCACTGGGACTGAGGAGTGTAGAACCCAAGTGCAAGCAGGACTCGAAGGCAGAACGTAAAAAGTAGTATTTTTAATGAATAACAAAAAATGGCTGATGGTACAGCAACTTACATGAACGTGAGTAGGCTTGAACAGAACTAAGGAGCAGGACTAGGAAGGAACCCAAAACGAAGTACGACCTGACAAAGGACAGGTCTGACAGAGGAACTTAAATACACAGACAGGGCATGAGACACAGGTGACAACAATTAACTAATAGGGGCAGGACAAAACTTGGAGCAGGGCTGAACAGAACACAAGCTGATGCATCAATAAACTAAACTGCATGAATAAACACTAAACTGAGGTGGGACAAGAATAAAACTAATGAAATCAAAACTACAAGACTAAACTGGGACAGGGCAAAATTAACACAACTTGATACTAACTAAACTGAGACTGAGGCGGGACAAACTGAGACTACTAAACTGAGACTGAGGTGGGACAAATAACTAAGACATGACATGTAACATAACTAGGACAGGGCTGAATTAAATACAAGCTGAGGGCTGAATTAACTAAGACTAAGACATGACATGTAACATAACTAAACTGATAACTAAGACATGACATGTAACATAAACAGGACAGGGCTGAATCAAATACAAGCTGAGGGCTGAATCATAACACTATTGATGAGTTTTTAATTATAGGTTGTTACGACCCGGAGGCATGTACCATATAGGGACATGAGACACAGAAAGGATGATAAAAAAGAAGTTTATTTTTAAGCTCTCTGAGTCTGTGTCCAAAAAAAAGGAAGGTAATTAAAGAAAAAGTTGGACCTCTCGAGTCCAGCTTCTGGATGATTATTAAACAACGCAAACTCCCATTCCAGCAAGTCACTCATGGCTCTTGTCTTCAGCACCCAGGTTCTCTCAACGACAGCAGGTCTCAGCTCCAGCTTCTCACAACGACAGTAGGTCTCATCATTCGGATCTTCTTCGGCTTCCTTCGACACCGGATTCAACATTCGGATACTTCTTTGGTTGTTTTCTCACGGCTTCAACATTCAGATACTTCATTTGGCTTCTTCTTACAGCTTCATCACACAGCTTCATCACACACCTTCATCACACTGCTTCATCACGTCTTCATCACACGTCTTCAGACCTTCATTCGGCTTCTTCTTCGCTCAACCATGGCTCCACTCACTCTGCTGCTGCTGCTTGGACCTCTGCTCTTTCTTCTGTGGCTTGGACCTAATATAGAGGGAGTAATTACCCCACCTACAGTATGTTTTAATGAGCAACAGCTGCAGTCAATCAGTCACTCAAAACCCTTAAACAACTCATGCTCTGCCCAAAACCTTTAAACAATTCTGTCTTCTGACTAAAATAAATTACATGCCCAGTACATGTAACATAGGTTCATTGCAGGAGACAAAGTGTGTCTGAAATCTATGGCAGCATTTTCTACTCTTTTCGGCTGTCAATCAAGAACAATTACATCTCAGCACAAAAAAATAATATTAATATATTTTTTTTAAAGAAACTGTCCAGATGACCTGACTAAAAATTGTTGGATTTTATACCTGGATTATTGAGCATAGACTTTGGTGTTTTGAAGCAGTTTGACATGACTGTCGATGAGCGATAGGGCAGGCACCAGAGGAGAGGGCGTGTCCCAGAGACCATCTTAGCACCAAGATAACATGTTTTTTCCCCACTTTGGAGTAAGCTGTTGGGGGGTGAAAAAGTTTTGTTTGGTGTTTTCTCTGACTGATGAAGCCTTCTGGATGGAAGGCGAAAACGTTTCAGCACAAAAAAGAAACCATCCAGATGACCTGACTGAATGTTGGAATCCACAATTGTTTAAAGCCTGGTTTATACTTCTTCTCTCTCTGCAACCGATGAGGAGTCGGTCTCTGCAGGCGTCGAGTCGGTCTCTGTGGGCGTCGAGTCGGTCTCTGTGGGCATCGAGTCGGTCTCTGCAGGCATCAAGTCGGTTTCTGCAAGCGTTAAGTCGGTCTCTGCAGGCATCAAGTCGGTCTCTGCAGGCGTCGAGTCCGGCGTGGTGTCTGCAGGTGGCGAGACCAGAAGAGCCAGAGCGGGCGGCGAGACCAGAAGAGCCGGAGTGGGTAGAGAGAGGGCTTGGGTCCCACGTCGACCTCTCTTGCTACGGCGACGAGAAGACAGAGCTGCAGAAGGTGGAGGAGTCAGCGTTGCCGTAGGTGGTAGAGCTGCAGCAACATCTTCTGGTGGGCAGGAGTGAGGAGAGCAGTGGCGGCTGGTGATATTTTTTTATGGGGGGGCGCCATAAATTTTTTTTAAGCATGTGTAGAAGTATGCATAATTATGTTTGTATACTGTAAAGTAAGTTTGTTCATGTTTTTTATTTGTATATATCAGGTGTATCCATTTGTATAAAACTATCATTAATAAAACATGGTTCATCTTCACCTTGTTTGAGGCATCAGTGTGAAAAGAGAATGGGAGTGTTCTGCTTCCACTTTTCAATTGTTAGACAACTTCTATCATATTCTGTTATTATTTTAGTAATACAAGTTCATAACATAAATAGAATTGTGAGGGTCCAGACTTAAATAAGGACAAAGGTGTTCAAAAATCCACCAAATAATTCAATTTAACAGTTCCAAAAATAAACTAACAAATAATTAAATTTCAATGAAAAATAAATCAAAAGATAATAACAAATTTGGCCCAACTTAAACAGGTCAACTGAAGTCTAACAAGGAGGAATGATTCCAGATTAGATTTTAAATAACTGATTTATGGGGAAGAAAAATGATCTATTTTACTGTGATCCACCTGATGAGCTCCACCTATACTTAAGGCTGCAGTCAAGTCCTACTCTTCGCTGGAGCATTGATGCCTACTCATGGTATTTATGCTTCTAGCCAGTTTCTGAGTACAGTACTTTGAGAGACACTTACCTTGTTTTTTGTTGTGTTTCCAGTCCTCGTTTCCATCTTGGTCCTGGGACCAGTTCTCTGCTCATCGTGTCTTGCCCTCCAACCACTTTCCTGCCTCATTTTGCCCACTGGGATTCATCTCAAGGAACTAAGGATTTCTCTGTAAAATAACAAACAAAACAAGATCAATCATCTTGAAAGAGCCTTCTGGTCAAGCCAGGGCCGGCCCAAGCCTCTTTGGGGCCCTAAGCGAAATTTGGATGGGGGCCCTCTGTTTCTACTAATAATGTGAATTACTGCAATCAACGGTCAGATGGTTTTATCATTCACCCACCTGATAAAACGTATTGCAACTCTGACAGCCCTTTTTAATGTATATATGTAATTTATTGCAGGGGTGTCAAACTTATTTTAATTTTGGACCACATCAAGTTCATGAATGTCCTCAGAAGGCCAGACGTGGCAGAATGTATTGATAAAACTGCCTATGAATAAACTCGTAAAATCAAACTTTCTAAAAATTTAATATTTTATGTTTGATTAATAATTATGGCATTAAAAACATAGAAATTTATTTGATTTGACTGATAAAGTAATATCAAAGCTCACAACTGTGATCTTTGACTTCTCTTTATGTGTCCCTCTAAGATGTAGAGGGACACATACAGGTAGTCCTCAACTTATGATGTTGATCCGTTCCTACGCAGCGCCGTAAACCGATTTTTGAAATCAAGAAAATACTTAAACAATGTAAATGAACAATCACTTTAGACCACGTGTAATGGTTTAAAAAAGTAAATGTAGTTGGCTAATTAGTTCTTAAAACGATATAACTGTATGCAACAATTTGCTAAAGCTTAACTAAAAATGCTTAACAAATTTTTCTCACCTCTTAAAACCTGTGCTTCCTCGCTTTTCTGGTTGCAAAGTCATTTATGACATCACTGTTGGTTATGAGTTTGACACATGCAATCCAGTGGTACTAAAAGCAACAAAGGAAAAGGAGAAGAAGAAGAAGAAAAAAAAACACCAGTATGCAATGTATTTTAGTGCAAAAGTAGCATCTATTTTATTATCTTTGGTTCAAAAGAACTGCAACACTAATGTTCAAAATAATTTGTACTGCAAGATCAACAGATAAAAATAACTTGCATTAATAAAAATAAATTAAATTGTGCAAAACAGACAAAATTAAATAAAATAAAAAATCAAGAAAATACTTAAATAATGTAAATGAACGATCACTTTAGAACACGTGAAATGGTTGGAAAAAAATAAATGTAGTTGACTAATTAGTTGTTATAACTGTATGCAACAATTTGCAAAAGCTTAACTAAAAATGCTTAACAACTTTTTCTCACCTCTTAAAACCTCTGCTTCCTCGCTTTTCTGGTTGCAAAGTCATTTATGACATCACTGTAAGAAATCTGATCGCTAACCTTGTTGTTAATACTAATCACTGCTAGTCCACTGAGCCGTTCTTGTGCCATAGAAGATCTCAAATAGTTCTTTATAAGTTTGAGCTTGGAAAAGCTTCTCTCTGCAGATGCGACTGTAACAGGGAGAGTACAGGCTATCCGTAGAGCAATCCACAGATTTGGGTACAACTCACAGATCTCATTTTGAGAGAGGTAAGTGAGAAGTTCAAATGGTGTCATCTGTGCATCAGGGAGTTCTGGAAGGTTTTCCATCTCTGTAACCAGCGCGCTCCCATCAATATCAGACTGGTCTCTAAAGGTAAGTTTGTCTTGAAGGATTTTACACTGGTCCTTCTTCATCTGTGTGTCAAGCTGGATAAAGTTCAGAAGCACTCCAAAATTGCCTCTGACTTCTCCCAGGGACTGAAAGCGATCCTCCAAAGACTGGATGGTGCAGTCTACCACAGCATTAAAAAAGGAAACTTCCAATCTCTTCATTGCATCTAATTCTGGCTCATCAGGTGCCTCATAGGCAAAGTGCCTTTTTGTGGTTTGCAGCCTCTTCTGTTTCAGTACTGCTTCAACATTCATTTGTTCGCATGTCTCTTTTGCTGAGATCTGTGCATCTTTAAAACCAGTTGCCCTGTAACTGATAACATTTTCTTTGCTTTTCTCGATTAGGGCCACCGCAACATCAAGCTGCATGTTAGCTGACTGAAGTAGTTTGCTTGTGGTGTTAATTACGGAGAGAATGTCATACCAAACCACACAGCAAATCTGAAATCTGAATGACCCGATTTCTTCAGCAAGCGAGTGGGTCTCAACTTTTACCATGGAATCATTGGTTTTTTCTCTGACTTCCAATAAGGCTTCTCTCACCTTGTCTGATTGGTACCGTAATGGTTCGATGCTTTTAATCCTGCTTTCCCATCGTGTTTCACTCCAAGACTTGAGCGTGATGTTCAAGTGCTTCTTAAGGATAGCCCACCTTTGAGTGGAACCTGAGAAGAGCTTGTACAATTTTTCCACATTTCCAAAAAAACAAGTTGCATCCAAAGACACCTTAGCGGCATCTGAAACCACCAGGTTTAAACTGTGGGCACCACAAGGTACATAAAAAGCACGTGGATTTATTTTGGAAAGCCTTGCCTGAACTCCTTTATTTGCACCTTTCATGTTTGCACCGTTGTCATAGGATTGTCCCCTACAGTCTTCAAAGGGGATATTTAACTCTTCAAGTTTGTGCAGAATTAGTGCAGATAAGCCTTGACCAGTGGAAGCAGGAGCTAAAAGAAACCCCAAGAAGTGTTCCTTTATCTCTGGTGTTCTACCAAGATTTACAGTGCGCACAACAACAGACATCTGTTCTTGATGACTCACATCTGGGGTGCAATCTAGGATTATTGCGTAGTATTTTGAATCTTTTATTTCTGACACCATTGTCTCCAGTATTTTATCACTTACACAGGTTATCAGCTCATTTTGTATGGTTTTCCCCAAGTATGTGATATGCTGTGCTCCACTGTCTATTCGTCTTACATGATCTTTTAGCACAGGATCAAATTTAGCCATCAGCTCCACTTCTTTTAGAAAGTTTCCGTTGTTGGCTTGGTGTAATGTGTCAACTGATCCCCTCAGCGCCAGGTTTCTTTTGGCCAGTGACTGGATGATGCTAATTAAGCGCGTGAGCACATCTCTCCAACGATTCTTTTCTGCCTCCAGAAGGCCCATTTCAGCCTCATCAATTGTTTTGCCTTTTGAAAGACGGACAGAAAATTCCTTCCATTTTCCCATGTTACTACAGTGATCCTCACTGTTTTCATGCTTTTTTAGAAGTGACCCAATGTTGACCCAATCCCGCTGTCCTTCGGTTGACAGTTTTGATGACTTTCGGGAGAATAATTTGCAGCAGAAGCAAAAGAATGCATCTTTAGATACTGAATAAGTCAGCCAGCTCCGCCTGACTTTTTCCCCATTGACTAACTGTCTGTAAGCATAATGAAAATGAAAACTTCTCCCATCATGCCTTTTGGGGAAGGAAAATGTATCCTTAATAGGCAGTGGTCCTCTCATCACCTGCTCAGTCCTGTTTACATCTGAGAGGAAAGATGGCCACTCAGCTGGGTCCATTGGCAGAGCTGATGATCCTTGGGGTGGCTTGGACTGTGATGTGGAAGCTTCTGAGAAAGAGACAAAAGAAAGATGATGATTAATAATAACATAAAAAGGCAGAAAATGTTTGCAATGTACATAACTGTTAATCTGAAAATGACCTGGAGCACAAAGAGGAATTATAGAAGATGTTTTGCTGTTAACTTACCAGGTAGATCATCTGCAGTTGCAGACACAGATGAGACAGTGGGCACAGAAGATGGGGTTGGTAGACTTAGCTCTGCAGAGGACGAAGATGGACCTAAGATGAAAACAAAAAAAATTGTTATGTTAGATGTCATATCCCATTTACAATTATGTTGCTTACTTTTTAAATAAAAAGTTCAACAATTCTTATACCAGTGTGTTTTTGCTTATAATAAAAAGGAATTTGCCAGTACACCAACTGAAATTTATTGAAATAAATTGTAAATAATGTGGTCGTCTAAGTGTCTGATTTTAGAAATGATATCGGAATTATATCTCAAGATGGTTAAACAATTATATGAAAGAGGTTTTGCTTACCAGGTAGTTCAGCAGTAGTTGCAGACACAGATGAGACTGCGGTCATAGAGGATGCTAGACTTAGCTCTGCAGAGGATGAAGATGGACCTAAGATGAAAATAACAAAAAATGTAGTTATGTTAGATGTCACATCATACTTATAATTATGTTGTTCCCCTTTTTTTATGAAAAAGTATAAAAATACTTTCATACTTGTCTTTTTTGCTTGAAGTAATAAAACAAATCAGCCAGTAAAACTGAAATTTTCTTCAGACATGTTTAAACAGTATTTGTTCCTCCAAAAAGTCCTCTATTTTCTGCTTACGTTGTAAATTAAATTTTTATGAGTTAGTTGTCTAGGAGTTATAAAAAGGATTTTATGCAGTTAACTTACCAGGTAGATCAGACATGATTGTAGTGGGCACAGAGGATGGAGGTGCTACACTTTGCTCTGAAGAGGTCAAAGATGGACATAAGATGAAATACATACATATGCACACACATTACTTGCATACTTTCATTACAAACTCTGGAGTGTAATTATAACTAAAAATTAATTGTATGCTGCATGGTGAGTCTTTCTCTTACCTGATGCACTGCCCACAGCTGATCCTGGTAAAGTGGACATGCTCTGAGATGTTTCTGTGCTGCCAAAATATTTTAACAGTGCTCCTGCAGAATTTCACACAAGTTTGTGTAAAAATTGTTTATTTTAGTCAAATAAATTATCATGCTCAACAGTCCACAACATATTGCCAACTCAAGCATAGCTATAAGCTGTTATTAATACATCAATATAGCCTGATGTAAAACATTTTGCTAGCAAATGTTATGTATTGTGAAGTTTTAATTATTGCTATCAAGCATTAGCAAAAATGCTGTTTTGAGCCAAAAAATAAATAAAAAGGAAAAAAATTATATACAGTAGTGCCAACCAGAATCAACTCACATAAAATTAAAACTTAGTTATTAAGTTCAAACACTGTAGTCCAGACTGTTCAAGATTGCTAGCTTTTCTCCATTAGCTGCTGCACAAATATTTTTTGATAAAAGAGACATACTTTGTACAAACATACCTTTATCTTGCAGTTTCTTTTCTTCTTCTTCTCTTTTTCTCTTCCTTTTTTCAGCCCCTGAAGGATATGCCCTTTTTTGCGACATTATTTAGTGTTAGTTATCTCCACAGGTGCTTAATTAGCTTGGATGCGTTGCGTACTTCACTTTGCATGAGAAGGAGCTGAAACGTGATCAACTAGGGCCCGCCTAAGGGGGGGTCCCCCCAACGACCGGTCATTTCTTTATTTTCTTTTTTGAGCGATTCTACATAATCAAATATACATACACACAAAATATATGATTTATATGTTATACATATCAATATGAAAATAAAAATCTGAACTTTATGATGAAGTTGTGTTTAATAGAATCATTTCATTTAAAAAAAATTGCTCCTCTTCAGGGGCCTGGGGCCCCCGTTGTGACCTTGGGGCCCCAAGCGGTCGCTTACTTTGCTTATGCCTTGGGCCGGCGCTGCATAAAACGAACGGAGCTATGCGGACGGTGACACCAAGCCGAGCATGCCACGAAGAGGCCATCTGTGGCCGGGAGCTGGCTTTGCAAGACCATGCATCCGATCAGAGGTTGCCTCATACGGATAAATTAGCTGGAAACACTCGGTGAACTTTGTGGATGTGTCTGGTCTGGAACAGCAGCCGCGATCGCTCCCAAAACGCAGCTGCCTGACATAAAACGAGCAGAGCTAAGCAGTCGGGGACACTAAGCCGAGCATGCTGGGAAAATTCTGCGGCCAGGAGCTGGCTTTGGAGACCGAGCTGAGTGGAGGCTCACTTTACCACAGTCCGTGCGTCCGGTCAGAGGTTGGAGAGGTTGGATCTGGAGCTGAACAGTGGTTTTGTGGAGGAACGATGGGCGAAGCAAAACGACACTGCTGACTACGTGAAGCAGTAGCCAGCCGGACCGGAGGAGGAACGAGCTAACATTAGCCAGTTAGCTCAAGCCTCGTAGCTCTATCGGACAGCCGGCTTTGTGCGATCAGAGCTTCCTGGAACTCGCCTCGATGTCGGACTGGAAGCCCAAGATATCGGGGGACACTGAGCTAACTTGGAATAACAAAGCCGACAGCCTTTTTGGACGTGCAGCTAAACCGGACTGCCCGTAACTGCGGACTAGCCGCGGATTCGGGTGGGCTAATGCTAACAGGTGCAGCTAATGGCGCGCGCGCAGACGGCTTTCGGTAAGTTATTAAAACTTATTAAAACTTTTTTCTGGCTCCAAATGTATGAAGATAGCATACTAACAGTCCTTCCTGTAAAGGGCTTGGAGTACGTGGTGCTACAGGAAGCCTGGGAGCTCGAACGTAACGCAACGGAGCAGAGGCAAACAGCTCAGCTCAAAGTAAGAAATTAATTTTTTTTTTTATATATAAATGTTTTAAAAGTATTTTAAAGTGTTAGGATAGTTGAAATGCTTGGTAACTGTTCATTACCGCACATGTACGTGTCAGTGGCAACTCGTGGGGTATTTATACAGGTAGTCCCCGATTTACGAGATTTTCATGTTACGAGATAGTCGGAGGAACGGAACTCGCTCGTAAGTCGGGGACCACCTGTATATAT
>JBBPBX010019624.1:0-11385 GCA_038048925.1 Garcialebias charrua | reverse complement strand
AATACAGGTGGTCCCCGACTTACGAACGAGTTCCGTTCCTACGCCCGTTCGTAACACGAAAATCGCCGTAAGTCGGACAACACACAGCCAGCCGCCACTTATACATGTACATGTACGGTACTGTACAGTTACTAAGCACTTCGCCTATCCGAACACAGTACCCTACATAATTATCAAAAAACACAACATTACATTTTTAACCTTAATAAAAAGTTAATTTCTTACTTTGAGCTGGTCAAGCCTGTCTCCGTCTTTTAGCATGTTAGCTCTTGCACGTCCGAGCTCTGCAGCTTCGTGCTGCTTCACGCGGTCCAAACTGTTTACAGGAAGGACTGTTAGCATGTTAACTCCATACATTTGGAGCCAGAAAAAGAGTTAATAACTTACTGAGAGCCGTTTCTCCACGGTGTCCATCCAAAACAAGCTGCGCCGCGTTAGCATGTTAGCCCCGCCATTAGCTGTGCCCGTTAGCGTTAGCCCCTCCAAGGCTGCCGCAGCTGTTTGTCCGCGTTTTAGCATGCTAGCTCGGTGTCCATCCAACATCTTAGGCTGCCAGACGGACATAGAGGTGAGCTCCCGGCCGCAGATGGCCTCTCCGCCGCCCGTCGGCTCCGTGTCCCCGGTGGGACGTTAGCATCCACCCGTCCATCCTACAGCTAGGCTTGTTAGAATGTCATCTTGTTGCTCCTCCGGTCCAGCTCGCTGTGTGCTGCTTCACGCGGCCCACAGTGTCGTTTTGCTTCGTCCATCCGTCCTTCCGCAAAACCGCTATTCAGCTTCAGATCATGTATCCGAGCGTAGGAACCTCTGATCGGACACGGTCCATCCGAAGCCGGCTGTCGAAGCCGGAGCTAACTGGTTAAGGCTAAACTGGCGGGGCACTGCCGAAAATTGACCGTCGAAAACTGGCGGAAACTGTCGGAAGCTGCCGGAAACTGCATAAATTGTCTTAAAAATAATAATAAAAATAATAATACTAATACAGTAATATCTAAAAAAGCTAAGTCTGGTCCTCTGGACATTCACAAAAAAAAAGAGCAAAAAATATTGTAGAAACGTTTCGTCTTTCGTCCGAAAGACTTCCTCAGTCTGAGACTGCGCGTCTGCGCGTGCCGCCATTAGCTGTGTAGTGGGCATGACCGTGTCCACTTTGATACACCTGTGTATTTTTGAACTGTTCCAGAGATGACCTTTACTGACCTCTCAGTAAAACAAGACATTTACTACAAATTATTCCATTAGTTGTAATCTGAGAACATAGTCACCAAAAGAGACTATTTCTATCTTTGATTTTATTCTAATGTAAGCAAAAGAATAACTTTTGTCATTTTCATGATGTGTGCTTTTAAGCTGTGTTATTCTGTAAGAGTTAAACTGTGTCACTTCTGCACATCACTGGGTCCACTGCTGGGTGAAAGTTGAAGACTCGGGTCAGAGAGACCCGGCCGTTTTGTTTAGAAAGTCAGAAGACAGTTAATCCGTTGTTTTTATGAGAAGGGCTCCAGCACTCTCTGTCTTTCCAAAACATTTTCACTCTGCTGTGAATTTCACCTTGAATCTTGATAACAACAAGTGAACTCCTCGCTGGTCCACGGACCAATGAAAAAGACACAAGTCTCACTCCTCTCATGATCTTCTTTTAAGTTCTAAGTTTTTGCTGAAACGCTTCAGAGTCTGCTGGGAACTTCAAAGAGATGTGAACTTTCCCAAAGAGCTGGATGGACGTTTAGTCACACGCTAAGGGCACGTCATCCAGTTAAGGACTAATAACATGCTGTTATAGTCCACTTAGAACGAGCGTAAGCTCAAAACTTTGTTTATTCCTTCCTGGAATAGTTATCTTGAAGTCAGAGGCCAGTAGCTGACATATTTTCTGATGGTTGATGCGGATCCCAGGAGACGTTGAAAACGTAAACGAGGACCGGCTCGGACGTGCTGGGCCTGAAGGACTCTGTGCATCTGAAAGGCTGGTGTCATCTCTTTATCAGACTCGTCGTCGAAGGTAAAGAGCTGTTTACAAACGTACCTGGATTTAGCAGAAGTCGGATGAAAGTGTCACTTCTGGTAACATGCTCAAGACAATTTCCTTTAAACCATCTCTCCATCTTTCCTCCTATCCCCTTTCCCTCAATTCTAAGCTGGAAACTAATTAAGTCATAGAGCCTCAGACTAAATATGTTAACATCCTGTATTTATGTCTGTTGTGTTACAATTAGCATGTGCTGACGTGTTAAATTGCAAGAAAGTGAAATCATGTCAATCAAGTGTAATGGTGTTAATTTAGTTGATTTATTTTAAATAAATGGTAGTGTCTTTGACATACCAACTAAGTTAACGTGTTCTTTGTCACTCTATGGCTTCTGTTTTATTTATCCATCATAAAGATCACAGAAATATTGGGTAAACTGAAAAAGAAAGAATCCGTGAAATTACTATTCAATCTGAATGAGTAAATTAATTAAGGTAAAGAGGTCAGTATTAATATTGACCTCCTCATAATCCTTTACATCTGGTGGCACCGTACCAGTTTCTGAAAGTTTATTGATAAATCTGTGGTCTCTCATGAACTGTAACGTCATGTTTGCATAATAGGATCCGAGTTTTAAACTCTGAGGATAATAATTTTGGCTGGAAGTGTTCAAGACAGGCAGATTCTGCATGTTTTTATCATTTGAAGCTGAGAAATTGTTATTCGTTCAACTCTTTAACACGCTGTTGGAAGCTTTTAGGTGAGGTCTTGTCAGCCCGTGGTCTGTGGGGGTTCTGGTTCCGGTCCAGTTCACACAGACTCCTGTACAAAGCTTTGTTGACCGCCGAGTCAAATTGCCTGAAAAGCTGTTATTAACATCAACAAGATTGCTGTGCTGGTATTTTACATGTTAGAGCAGGTCAAAGAAGCATATTACTGTTAGAACGTTGTCGGATAGTGGTTCTGAAACCCGAATTCTGCTCCTTTAAAGTGGACGGAACCGACCTGAACGCGGCTCCGAGGGAGTCCGTGTCGTGTTACAGTTGACGTGCTGGTTACTGAGCGTAGCTAAGTTGTGCCTGTTTTAAATGTGATTGCCATGTTTCAGAGTTTTGGGGAGTTAATTTGAAGCGTTTGAGATGATTAAGAGTCTATAAAGTTGCGCTCTGCTGTGCTAAGCTAACGTTAAAACGACGTGTCATACATGTTTGTTTATGAGCTATGATTGGATAAAAAGAGAGTCATGATCTGTCAATCACGTCTCGTATCTGTAAAGCGCTGATTCGCTGAGGTGGGAGACGCACGTCGATGCGGCCAGCCCATTTTTGTCGTCATTTCCGGCACTGCATTGGTTGATGGTAATAAAACTACATTCACCATGAACGCTTGGGAAAAGAACTACATGCGCTGTGATTGATTGGTTGACGCGCTACGTCGACCCGCCCTTTTCTTGTCGTCATTTCCAGGTGCTGCACTTTGTGTGACCGCTCACACGCACACACACAAGGCGAACGGAGGTTTCACTAGAAGTTTAAAAACTCATTTGAAGCCATCTACACTGTTTAACAACATAAATTTGTCTCTGACAAGAACGTGGTTCGAGCAATTATCACGGACACACTAGAAACTAACTCTAAAAGGTTGTTTTTAGTTTAAATACTGAATAGAAAAATCAGTCTCCTCGTGATAACATTAAGACTTGAAGCTGCCCCCTGTTGGTTAAAAGACGTTAACAGATGAATTTGCTCATAAAACATCTTACAAAGTCAGCATTTTTATGGTGAAGTACCAGCTCTAAAATTGTTCTGTACACAAACAATAACTCCTGTTTATTTTAAATAAAAATTAGAATAACAGAGGTACAGACAAACATTTTTGCTTATTTTAAATACAAAAGAATTTAAAATAACAAACAAAAATACACTTCTCACTCCAGATACATTCTCTTGGAGCAAAATTAAACAGGATCTGCTAAATTTTAGTGTTAACAGTGCATTTATTTGAAATCTTTAAATAGGTGTTTGGGTGAAAGACAGAAAAATTAAGCGTGGTTTAATAGTAATTGTTTTAAAAGATAAGTCTGTTAAGTTAATACGGCCACAAAGGCTTTAACTTAGAACATTTTTCATTGAAGGTAAAACCTAAAATAAATAAAAGGTTCTGAATGAATAAAAGGCTTGTTTATAGATTACAAGGATAAAACCAGAAAGCTGTTTTAGTGAAGTAACTCAACGCTAAGAAAACATTTATTTGCATACACTATAATAAATACCATCTTATTGATTCAAACAAAATCAATACAAAACGATGGCAGAAAAAGAAGAAGTGGATAAGGATTCTAGTCTGAGGGATCTGGTCACAGATTCAGACCCAAAGTCGGGTCCTCCTGAATCAGATCCCGAATCAAATCCTGAATCGGACAAAGAGTCAGATGCAGAGTCAGATGCAGAGTCAGATACAGGGCCAGTGGACCCAGATCCTCAAGGCCTGGATCAAAAGCCTGGAAAACATAAGCCTGACTGTATTGATGAGGTTTTAGGGCAGCTTGCAAAAATGTTCACAGATTATGGTAAAAAGGTGCCTGAAATGACTCCACTAACATTAAACGCTGAGCTGTCAACAATGGCAAACAGTGGCTCAAAAAAGGAAGCAAAAAAGGTCAGTATGGAGCGTTTAGCAAAGCTGGCCCTGTTACTAAAGGCCAGGTTGGACCAGGAAGTCAGAGTAAATTCAGGTCTAGAGCATGATCTGAAGCGTGAACAAAGAGCGCACAAGGCGGATAAGTCAGCATTCAATGTTGACTTACAACTAGCTCGAATTGAAGCTGAAAAGCTGCAGGTGGAGGTTCTGTCACTAAAACAGTCTCAGATGGACGGTGCAGCTCAACTGGTTTGCAAACAAAAACAGGCTGAGGTTGACCGTTTGAATCAACGTTTACAGGAGGTAGATGAGTCACGTGAGGTAATCATAAAAAGCGAACAAAATACTTTAAAGTTATACGAGGAGTCAGTACGTGAAAATCTCAGGACTCGGGCACAACATGAGGCGGTCATTCTTGAAAAAGATGAACT
The DNA here is from genome assembly GCA_038048925.1 of Garcialebias charrua. Taxonomy (NCBI): domain Eukaryota; kingdom Metazoa; phylum Chordata; class Actinopteri; order Cyprinodontiformes; family Rivulidae; genus Garcialebias; species Garcialebias charrua. The sequence continues at coordinate 6,345 of JBBPBX010019624.1, read as the reverse complement.
CTACAGTCGGTGTTGTGAATTACAACGCGAGTGTACAGACAACCGCGCAGAGTTAAAAGAGTGCAGGGAGAAGCTGGCCTCAACTGAATACAAATTAATCAAAGAAAAGAAAAAACGTCTGGAATTAATTAAAGGTCAGTCTCCAGATGCGCCCAGAACACCAACACCACCGCCTAGAACACCAACACCACCGCCTATAACATCAACTCCATCGCCTAATCCACCACGCCGTCCCTTAGGGCCTCTAAAACCAACAAACCCACCGGATGCGCCGGTGGGTGGATCTGATAATAACCCACAAACTCCTCTTTCAATGGCTGAACTACGGAATATGGCTAAAAGCATTCAAACCTTCGCTCCAGGCCCGTTGGGCTCACATGAAACCAAGATCTATCTCGATGACCTTGATTTTCAGCTTCAACGCTTCCCAGAAGCTACAGTTGATGATAAAATCTGTCTGGTAAGGTTAACCTCGGACAGGACAGTGCATGCTTTCATGAAGCGTCAACGGGACGCCGTGATGAAAGACTACAGTCTTTTATGTGCTGCGCTGATAAAGGAGTATACTCCTTGCACGGGGCCCGATGGCATCATAGCGGCGGCGGACGTCAAGCAAGGTAGGAATGAGCACCCAAGGTCATATTATGACCGAATATTCCGTGCCTATTTCGGTGACAGATGCGAACCAGAAATGGAGGAAGAGATAGGGTTTAAATATATCTTCAGCAAAAATCTTTGCCCTGACATAAGAGAGAAAGTACATGTCAACGCAAACTACAAACGGAGGTAAGAAAGTTCATTCTCAATAGTCCAGGTACAAACGGAGGTCCATCGAAGAAATAAGAGAGTGCGCGATAGATGTTTTTACAGGTCGCACACCAAACAAAACACCCTTTGAGGTGTGTCCTGGTGAAATGGTCAAATCCAACTCACTAGAGCTGGAAGGGGCGCGGAAACCGACACCCTATCCTACAAAGGGTGAGAAAAAACAGAATTTTCGACCTAACAGACCACGTAGTGAAGGTGCCCGCTGGAACTATGAACCGCAGTGGCTCAGACAAGACCCAGAGTTCGGAAAACGATTTCAAAAGGGGGGCGCACGTCCTAAAGATAAGAAAGATGGTCACAAAAGTAAACCATATCACAAAGGGGGGTCCCAACAGGAACCCCCAGGTCAAGGACAAGCCCCTCCTGCCCCTCGAATGGAACAGTCCGAGACAGGCAAAAAATCGCAAAAGTTCCAGAAGAAAGGCCATAATTCTCTGTCCCCAGAGGACATGGAGAAAATACGTCGGTTGTTAAAAGAGTTGGATAATACAAGCAATGATAACAAACCTGGAGTGATGTGTAGCACTATCGTTGATAGTAAGTCAGAGCACGCAAATCACGACAGTCAACAAGACACTGATGGTCAGAATGCTGACAATCAGGATAATGACAGTCCATACATTGACAGTCCAGAGTGTGTCGGTCAACAAGACGTTGACAGTGACCATGACATTATTGTCACAGACTCTAACAGCCCCTCATCAAACAAGGGGGGGGGGGAACTCAACCATCGACGACAGTGACCCGCCACAAACTGAAAACTCAGACACGTTGGTGACTGCACTGACGGTTCAGATGAAGAAAGATTACACAGTCAGAGGTCAACGTAAACAGAATGATTGGCCGAAACCTTTAAGGTTTCTGTGTGACTTTGAAAAAAGGGGGGAGGCTATGAAAGCTTACCTGCCAATCACACTGGAAGGGGTCCTCACGCATGAAGCACTCCTGGATGGCGGAGCCGACATTACCATTATGTCAGCCAAACTGTTCGAGGAACTACGGACCGCCGCTAACGGTGTTCACAGGCAAATACCCCTTGTAAAAAGTGCTATAGAACTGCAGGGTCTCGCAGAGACGAGAACAACCCTAACAGCTATAGCTATGGTTCACATGCAGATTGGCAAAATGACATTATACCACCTGGTACATGTGTCTACACTCGATTCATTCCCATTTCTAGTTGGCCAAGACTTTATAAACCGCTTTGATGCAATTATAGACTATGGCCGACAGAAAATGTGGAGCACAGTGAGAAAGCCTCTGCCAATAAAAGTGCCTCCTAGTTGTGATACAGACTGCCTAACCGCAGGTACCGCAAAGGACACACGGGACACCTCGGGACACCTCATCTGAGGACAAGAGTAAGTGAACCTACAAAAACAGGTGAGGCAGAAGAGGCCCAACAAGCAGCGCCGGCCCAAGGCATAAGCAAAGTAAGCGACCGCTTGGGGCCCCAAGGTCACAAGGGGGGCCCCAGGCCCCTGAAGAGGGGCAGTTTTTTTTAATGATATGATTCTATTAAACACAACTTCATCATAAAGTTCAGATTTTTATTTTCATATTGATATGTATAACATATAAATCATATATTTTGTGTGTATGTATATTTGATTATGTAGAATCGCTCAAAAAAGAAATAAAGAAATGACCGGTCGTTGGGGGGGACCCCCCCTTAGGTGGGCCCTAGTTGATCACGTTTCAGCTCCTTCTCATTCAAAGTGAAGTATGCAACGCATCCAAGCTAATTAAGCACCTGTGGAGATAACTAACACTAAATAATGTCTCAAAAAAGGGCATATCCTTCAGGGGCTGAAAAAAGGAAGAGAAAAAGAGAAGAAGAAGAAAAGAAACTGCAAGATAAAGGTATGTTTGTACAAAGTACGTCTCTTTTATCAAAAAATATTTGTGCAGCAGCTAATGGAGAAAAAGCTAGCTAGCAATCTTGAACAGTCTGGACTACAGTGTTTGAACTTAAGTATGTGAGTTGATTCTGGTCATTGGCACTACTGTATATCATTTTTTTTTCCTTTTTATTTATTTTTTGGCTCAAAACAGCATTTTTGCTAATGCTTGATAGCAATAATTAAAACTTCACAATACATAACATTTGCTAGCAAAATGTTTTACATCAGGCTATATTGATGTATTAATAACAGCTTATAGCTATGCTTGAGTTGGCAATATGTTGTGGACTGTTGAGCATGACAATTTATTTGACTAAAATAAACAATTTTTACACAAACTTGTGTGAAATTCTGCAGGAGCACTGTTAAAATATTTTGGCAGCACAGAAACATCTCAGAGCATGTCCACTTTACCAGGATCAGCTGTGGGCAGTGCATCAGGTAAGAGAAAGACTCACCATGCAGCATACAATTAATTTTTAGTTATAATTACACTCCAGAGTATGTAATGAAAGTATGCAAGGAATGTGTGTGCATATGGATGTATTTCATCTTATGTCCATCTTTGTCCTCTTCAGAGCTAAGTGTAGCACCTCCATCCTCTGTGCCTACTACAATCATGTCTGATCTACCTGGTAAGTTAACTGCATAAAATCCTTTTTGGAGGATCAAAAAAGGCGTTCAATACAGGATCAACTGGACTTTATTTGTTGCAGAAAACGTTTCGACTTCTGTCCAGAAGTCTTTTTCAATTTTTGGAGGATCGCTTTCAGTCCCTGGGAGAGGTCAGAGGCATTTTTGGAGTGCTTCTGAACTTTGTCCAGCTTGACACACAGATGAAGAAGGACCAGTGTAAAATCCTTCAAGACAAACTTACCTTTAGAGACCAGTCTGATATTGATGAGAGCGCACTGGTTACAGAGATGGAAAACCTTCCAGAACTCCCTGATGCACAGATGACACCATTTGAACTTCTCATTTACCGGTACCTCTCTCAAAATGAGATCTGTGAGTTGTACCCAAATCTGTGGATTGCTCTACGGATAGCCTGTATACTCTCCCTGTTACAGTCGCATCTGCAGAGAGAAGCTTTTCCAAGCTCAAACTTATAAAGAACTATTTGAGATCTTCTATGGCACAAGAACGGCTCAGTGGACTAGCAGTGATTAGTATTAACAACAAGGTTAGCGATCAGATTTCTTACAGTGATGTCATAAATGACTTTGCAACCAGAAAAGCGAGGAAGCAGAGGTTTTAAGAGGTGAGAAAAAATTGTTAAGCATTTTTAGTTAAGCTTTTGCAAATTGTTGCATACAGTTATAACAACTAATTAGTCAACTACATTTATTTTTTTCCAACCATTTCACGTGTTCTAAAGTGATCGTTCATTTACATTATTTAAGTATTTTCTTGATTTTTTATTTTATTTAATTTTGTCTGTTTTGCACAATTTAATTTATTTTTATTAATGCAAGTTATTTTTATCTGTTGATCTTGCAGTACAAATTATTTTGAACATTAGTGTTGCAGTTCTTTTGAACCAAAGATAATAAAATAGATGCTACTTTTGCACTAAAATACATTGCATACTGGTGTTTTTTTTCTTCTTCTTCTTCTCCTTTTCCTTTGTTGCTTTTAGTACCACTGGATTGCATGTGTCAAACTCATAACCAACAGTGATGTCATAAATGACTTTGCAACCAGAAAAGCGAGGAAGCACAGGTTTTAAGAGGTGAGAAAAAACTGTTAAGCATTTTTAGTTAAAGGACAACACCCACCATGACAGTAACAATTCACCATATTGAACTATTACTGTAGTAGAATATTTCGTCTATTTTCATTTTTGCATTTGGGCCAGGCGAGGGTTAAAAAAAAAAAAAACAACCGAGTCCCGAATGAATCCGGAAACGCGGCCGAAAAGTGTCGAAGTGTGGAGTGACTTTTGTCACGTCTCCACCCAGAAGGAAGGGATGAGTTTCCATGGAGGTTTATGAGAGTGAGAGTAAAACTGCATATTTCCTGGTGCATTTTTGTGTACAGCTGGACCAGTGGTCTGTTTTTATTTTTTATTTATTTTATAGACCTTTTTAATAAGATATAACACCGCTGCGACTGTTGCTGGCTGCTCTCCTCTCCTCTGCCCAGAGAGGAGCGAGCCGCGCGGCTTCTCCCGTCTTCTCCCTGGCTCCCCGTTCCGCTGCGTCAGCTTTGAAGTTCGTGCCGGGGCTCGGTTCTGTCCCAGCCTTGTTGCTGGAGCACGGGGAAGCACGGGAGAGCACGCGCGCTCAGAGCTCCGCGCCGCGGCTGCCTTTCTACTCCCGACCTGTCTGGTCAGGGGAGAGAATAAAAAGCCGATGCGGAAATTAATGAATTTGTCGCGATCAAGCGAATTAAACTAGTATGTCTACGTGGATGCTGCTCAGAATATGACAGACATCAGTGAGCAACCGCTTCTCTTTTTTTTTTCCTCTCTTAGAGCAGCGGTCATGGAAGTTGATGAAGGCTTATTAAAACTCCGCCTGTAACTCCAAGGCGGAATCTTTAGTGATGTGAATGCCCATATTTGGAGAGGGGCAGATCTTCCCGGAGCTTCTGCTAAAATCTGCTATAAATCATGAAATAACACATTTTGCATTATTTCTCTACAATATAAATAAACGCTCCTGTATTATTTTTAAATAAACTAATAAATATTAATGGCGATGCAATTTGAAAACATGGTGGGTCATGGACTTTAAGCTTTGGCAAATTGTTGCATACAGTTATATCGTTTTAAGAACTAATTAGCCAACTACATTAATTTTTTTTAAACCATTACACATGGTCTAAAGTGATTGTTCATTTACATTGTTTAAGTATTTTCTTGATTTCAAAAATCGGTTTACGGCGCTGCGTAGGAACGGATCAACGTCGTAAGTTGAGGACTACCTGTATGTGTCCCTCTACATCTTAGAGGGACACATAAAGAGAAGTCAAAGATCACAGTTGTGAGCTTTGATATTACTTTATCAGTCAAATCAAATAAATTTCTATGTTTTTAATGCCATAATTATTAATCAAACATAAAATATTAAATTTTTAGAAAGTTTGATTTTACGAGTTTATTCATAGGCAGTTTTATCAATACATTCTGCCACGTCTGGCCTTCTGAGGACATTCATGAACTTGATGTGGTCCAAAATTAAAATAAGTTTGACACCCCTGCAATAAATTACATATATACATTAAAGCTGCTATATGTAACTTTTCTAACAATATATTTTTAACATATTTCTTCACTCTGTCACTAGACTGATGTTAGAGAGGTAATCTCTGAAAAAAACTAAAAAAAAATATTGTCCCCTTGCTTCTCCAGGTGGTAAATAGGCATTTCTAAAAAGAAAAAGTGACCCGCCATTAACCAGCCAATAAAAACAGAGTTTGTAACCAGCCAATAAAAACAGAGCTTGAATTTGAATCAGCCAATAAAAACAGAGCTTGAATTTGAATTTCAGCAGACCATGGGAGAGCAGAGCCATATATGGCTCTGAGGGGGAGGGATCAGAATGCTTTGCCTGTTGAAATTTTTTCTAAGTGCTGCAGTTCTACAGAAACTGCAGACTGAACCTTTAAA
>JBBPBX010019623.1:31676-44284 GCA_038048925.1 Garcialebias charrua | reverse complement strand
GGGGGTTCTGTGGGGGGTACTCCGGGAGTATGGGGTACCAGGCCCTTTGATAAGGGCTGTTAGGTCCCTGTACGACCGGTGTCAGAGCTTGGTCCGCATTGCCGGCAGTAAGTCAGGCTCGTTTCCGGTGAGAGTTGGACTCCGCCAAGGTTGCCCTTTGTCACCGATTCTGTTCATAACTTTTATGGACAGAATTTCTAGGCGCAGCCAAGGTGTTGAGAGGATCCGTTTTGGTGACCTTAGAATCGCTTCTCTGTTTTTTGCAGATGATGTGGTCCTACTGGCTTCATCAGTTCGTGATTTACAACTTTCACTGGAGCGGTTTGCAGCCGAGTGTGATGCGGCCGGGATGAGGATCAGTTCCTCCAAATCCGAGGCCATGGTCTTGAGCCGGAAAAGGGTAGCATGCCCTCTCCGGGTCGGGGAGGAGGTCCTGCCCCAAGTGGAGGAGTTTAAGTATCTCGGGATCTTGTTCACGAATGAGGGAAAACTGGAGCGTGAGATCGATAGGCGGATAGGTGCAGCGTCCGCAGTGAAGCGGGCGCTGTACCGGTCTGTCGTGGTGAAGAGAGAGCTGAGTCAAAAGGCAAAGCTCTCAATTTACCGATCGATCTACGTTCCCACCCTCATCTATGGTCATGAGCTTTGGGTTATGACCGAAAGAACAAGATCTCGGATACAAGCGGCTGAAATGAGTTTTCTCCGCAGGGTGGCTGGACTCTCCCTTAGAGATAGGGTGAGAAGCTCAGTCATCCGGGAGGGACTCGGAGTAGAGCCGCTGCTTCTCCACATCGAGAGGAGCCAGTTGAGGTGGCTCGGGCATCTGGTTAGGATGCCTCCTGGACGCCTCCCTGGTGAGGTGTTCCGGGCACGTCCCACCGGGAGGAGACCCAGAGGAAGACCCAGGACGCGCTGGAGGGACTATGTTTCTCGGCTGGCCTGGGAACGCCTTGGGATTCCCCCGGAGGAACTGCTCCAAGTGGCTGGGGAGAGGGAAGTCTGGGCCTCCCTACTTAGGCTGCTACCCCCGCGACCCGACCCCGGATAAGCGGAAGAAGATGGATGGATGGATGGATGGTAGTGAATGTAAACAGTAGTATGACTATAGGCAGTAATGTAATACAAACATTAGTGCAAATATGAGAAGTAGTGCAAACTGAATGAGCACATGACCGAGAGTTTAGTGAATAACCCGTTTGATGACACAGAGTCCAGTGTTAAAAACTTTGTGTTGAGTGGTAATGTGTGAGAAAGTTTTTTGTGTTAAGGCAGTTCAAATGGGAGGGGAGGCAGAGCAGGCAGAGTGTTTAGCATTCTGACTGCCTGATGAACAGAGCTGTCTCTCAGTCTGCTGGTTCGAGCCTGGAGACTCCTCAGTCTCCTCCCTGATGGCAGCAGTCTAAAGCGGCTGTGTAGTGGGTGTGTGGGATCACCTGCCATGCGAGTGGGCTTTCCGAGTGAGGCGTTTGCTGTGTAAGTCCTGCAGTGAGGGCAAGGAGGTGCCGACGATCTTCTCAGCTGCTTTCACGATGCGCTGGAGGCTCTTGCGGCAGGATGCAGTGCATGCACCAAACCACACCGTGATGCAGCTGGTCAGGACACTTTCTATGGCACCTCTGTAGAAGGTGCACATGATGGGGGTTGAAGCTCCAGCCCTTTTCAGCTTGCGGAGAAAGTAGAGGCGCTGGTGAGCCTTCTTGGCCAGTGCTGCAGTGTTCCTGCTCCAGGACAGGTCCTTTGAGACGTGCACTCCCAGGAACTTGGTGCTGTCCACTCTCTCCACTGCGGTGCTGTTGATGGTCAGAGGGGCATGTTGTGCATCCCTCTTCCTGAAGTCCACGACAATCTCCTTTGTCTTCTCCACGTTGAGAGTGAGATTGTTGTGTCCGCACCACAAGGCCAAGCGGCTCACCTCGTTCCTGTAGTCCGTCTCATCGTTGTTGCTGATGAGACCTACCACTGTTGTGTCGTCCGCAAACTTGATGAAGTGGTTGGAGCTGTACGATGGTGTGCAGTCGTGTGTTAGCAGGGTGAATAGAAGGGGGCTCAGCACACATCCTTGTGGGGCCCCTGTGTTCAATGTGATGGTGCTAGATGTGTTACTCCCGATCCGTACTGTCTGTGGTCTCCCGGTCAGGAAGTCTAGCAGCCAGTTACACATTGAGGTGTTCAGCCCCAGACTGTCCAGTTTATGGATGAGCTGTTGGGGGATGATGGTGTTGAATGCCGAGCTGAAGTCGATGAACAGCATTCTAACATAAGAGTCCTTCGTGTCCAGATGTGTGAGAGCTGTGTGGAGGGCAGAGGAGATGGCATCATCGGTTGAGCGATTAGGTCGGTATGCAAATTGCAAAGGTGGGCACCGCTAATTAAAAAATTAGTTCCACAATTTCTAAAACGCTTATTAATTTTTTTAGGTCCACAATTTCAAATGCACAAAGGCCTTATCAAAATTAGGGGAAGCTAATCTAATCCGCTATTTATATTCAACAATTTGTAGCCGGCAGCGTTATGCAATATCTGCACCACACTGCCAACTACAGGCGTATAAACTAATATACACCTCACCTTACCCTACCTTTTAACAGCGATTCGCTCCGGGTGTCATCTATTAAAATACAACTTTCACTCAGGGTCCAAAATTTTAAAAGTTGTTTAATGTGTGGAATGCTTTTCGACTGCTTCTTTGTCCTTTTTTTGTTTGTTTATTGTAGATTTTTCATTAAAAATGCATCGATAAACTTATTTTTAACTGTTTTCTGGAAAACTGAAGTGCCCTGCAATGCATTATGGGTATACAGATGACGACAGCAATGCAAGGAGGAACCAAAACTTCACATACTGTGTTGCTCCATTTGACCACTAGATGTCTGTCTTTATCAGCATAAGATAAGAGCTTTAAATAATTTATCTTCATTCATTCAACCAACCTCTTATTTTTTTATTTAATTTTGAACTCATTGGTTTGGAAGGAAGCTCAAGCTGACATATTTTTATTTTATTTTTTAAATAATTTCTGCCTCTGACTCCAATCATTTTTGATGTTCAAAAAAGCTTTCAGTGTGTAACTTTTATAAATTTGGTATACTGTGTAGTATGTAGCATTTTTATTTGTTTCCATTCATTCACCGATTTATTGTACCGGTTTTTATATTTTCTGTCCTGTTAAGCACCTTGGTCAATGCAAGGCATTGTAGGAAGGTGCTATACAAATAAAGTTTATTGTTTATTATTTAATGATTTATTTTTAAGCCACAAAATGAAAAAGCTGTGAATTTGTGCTTGTTAATTTCTGTGCACATGTCATGTGCATGCATGAAAACCTTGATTTTCTTTGGAAAGAAATAAAGAAGAAATAAAAAAACATTTCCAGACACTATTTTACTGTATTACTGAAAAAACACATCTACTCAAAAATTGTGGTGGCCATGAGTAAATAAACACAATGTGATTAAACAAATATATAAAAATATAAAAAGTATATACACAACAAAATGCCTATAAAACATAAGCTGGTGAAAATTCTCAGTCGTCCAGGACATGATAAAATCAAAAAAGGCGTTCAATACAAGATCAACTGGACTTTATTTGTTGCAGAAAACGTTCAGAATGGCAGCTGTGAGACTGAAGTTTTATGCGTTTTATTAGTATAAAACTTCTTCTCAGTCTCACAGCTGCCATTCTGGATTGAAAAAGCCTTTTGGATAAAGGGTGAAACGTTTTCTGCAACAAATAAAGTCCAGTTGATCTTGTATTGAACGCCTTTTTTGATTATAAAACATGAGAAATAGAAAAAAAAATGTTTCTCTTGGCCCTCAAAATGTCCTTTCCCATCGAGAACAGGCGTTCAACTGCTGCACTGGAGGGGATGGGTGTGTTATATTTGGTGAACAGATCGATGAGTACCTGCTCACCCAAAAAGGCAGCATCGGTCAACACCACGTTTAAATCTCAAATACACGGGTGTGTCGCCACGGCATTTATACATGATGAAAGTAACCCAAATACATAAAACTAACGACTCGCCGTCGAATGGTCGACACAAAACGCACAATAAAATCCTTCGGCCACGTTAATTTGGCTTGAAACAGCTGGGTTTTCTAAGGATTTCCATTAGTAACCCACAACCAACCGGCAGACACAGTTAGCGTCTATAGGTACTCAACAGATTTAATGAAAAGTAATAAAAATACATGAAAATAACGACTCACCGTCGCGTGGTATACACAGAACACAAAATAGAATCCTCCGGCCGCGTTAATTTGGCTTGAAACAGCTGGGTTTTCTAAGGATTTGTCCAAGTACCCAGCACAAACAGCTAGCCACGGAATTAGCCTCTGAGTTCACCTCTAATAATAATAATAATAATGAATTCAATTTATAACGCACTTTTCATTAATGAAAATCTCAAAGTGCTACACGGTGCAACAGAAATTAAATGTCAATAAAACAAGTAATAAAACAAGTAAAATCAATAACAGTATCAACTAAGAACAAAAGTAGAATCATGAGGAGGTAGAGTATGCTCGGTTGAAAAGAAAGGTCTTCAAGCCGCTCTTAAAGTCAACCACAGACTGTGGGACCCTCAGACAGTCAGGAAGAGAGTTCCACAGGCGGGGGGCAGCCACACTGAAAGCCCGGTCTCCCATGGTCCTTAATTTGGTTCTCGGAATGTGAAGGAGATTACTGTTCTGTGACCGCAGCGACCGGGTGGATGAGTGTGGAATAAGAATATCCTTCAGATAATCTGGTGAAGCTCCATGTAAGCATTGATGTGTAATGAGAGCAGTTTTGTACTGAATTCTGTAGGCGACAGGAAGCCAATGAAGGTTATGAAGAATGGGCGTAATATGTTCAAATTTACGAACTCGCAACAAGATCCTTGCAGCACTGTTTTGAATATATTGAAGTTTCTGAAGGTTTTTGCCAGGGATTCCAATAAACAGGGAGTTGCAGTAGTCGAGCCTGGAGGAGACAAAAGCATGGACGAGCTTCTCAGCATCGGAAAAAGTTAGGGATGGGCGAAGTCTAGAGATGTTTCGAAGATGGAAGAAGCAAGTTTTAAACAGAAGCTTAATGTGATTTTCAAATGTAAGATTGGAGTCCATTTTTATTCCAAGATTTGTAACAGAGGTGGAGAGGGGGATGTCTTGTCCAGAAAAGGAAAGTGTTGTTATAGTAGATGTCTGTACCTGGTGAGGGGTGCCAATCAGTATGGCCTCGGTCTTGGAGCAGTTTAATTGAAGAAAGTTCTGATTCATCCATGCCCTAATTGCCTCCAGGCAGGCAGAGAGGGCAGTGAGTGAAGATGGAGATGACAAGGTGGAAGATGAGGATGCTCCAGTCCTGATGTAAAGCTGTGTATCGTCGGCATAACAGTGAAAAGAAATGTTGAACTGATTAATAATTTGACCTAAAGGCAGCATGTAAAGGGAAAACAACAGGGGCCCCAGAACCGACCCCTGAGGGACACCACAGGAGACAGAGACTGTCTGGGACGTGGCGTTGCCAAGACTAACACATTCCAGCCTATTGGAGAGGAAAGATTTAAACCAGTCCAGGACGGTGTCACAGAGACCGACCTCCACATGAAGACGGTGGAGGAGGATACTATGGTCCACAGTGTCGAAGGCTGCAGTGAGGTCAAGGAGGACAAGGATGGAGGGAGAGCCAGTGTCAGCAGCCAAGAGGACATCATTAGTAACTCTCAGCAGTGCAGTCTCAGTACTGTGAGCTGCCCTGAATCCAGACTGGAACTTCTCATACAGAGAGTGTTGTTGTAAGTGATCCTGCAGCTGAGCAGCAACTGCTTTTTCCAGCACTTTAGACAGAAAAGGGAGGTGTGAAATTGGGCGGTAATTAGAAAAAATGTCGGGATCCAAATTAGATTTTTTCAGAAGAGGCCTAATGATGGCAGTTTTTAGAGGCAGTGGAACATGACCAGATTGAAGAGACTGATTTATTATTTGTGTGATAAGTGGGCCTATTGCAGAGTGATTGGATTTTATGAGAGACGAGGGGAAAGGATCCAGGGCGCAGGATGAAGGCTTCATTTTCTTGATGATGGCCTCCACCTCACTCTGAACAACTTCGTCAAAGCTGTTAAGGGTCCCAGAATGCAGACGGGTAGATGGCACACTGAGAACAGGGAGGTTGTGGAGCTGAGATCTGATAGTGTCAATTTTGGTTTTAAAAGATGAAAGAAACAGCTCGCATTTTTGAGCAGAGTCCTCAAGAGTTTGTTTAATGGGATTAAGCAGACGAGTTATTGTGGAGAAGAGCTGTTTAGAGTTTCCAGGGCAGGTGTTGATGATGTTAGAATAATATTTGGAGCGTGCTTCTTTAAGAGAATAGGCGTACGCTTTCTGATGTTCTTTGTACGCCTGCTTATGTACCGAGAGACCAGATGATTTTAGACGTCTCTCGATAGCACGGCCAGTTGCCTTCATCTTGCGCAGCTCATCAGTGTACCAAGGGGCTGAACGGGAGAAAGACACCAGTCTTGTTTTCAAGGGAGCATGTAGGTCCAGGAGCTCCCGAAGAGATTGGTTGTAGTAATCCACAGAGTCATCTGCAGATGAATGATTGACAGCGGTCATGGTGTGAAGATCAGCAGACAGAACATCAAGGGAAATGTTTTTAAGGTCACGGAACTGGATGGGTCGTTTTGGGTTTGAAGCAGGCGAAGATGAAGGCACTTCCAGGGAGATGACCCTGTGGTCTGAGACACCCAGGTCATATACAGATAAATTATTGATGAGTACAGTGTCAGTAATCACCAAATCCAGAGTATGCCCCCTGCTGTGCGTAGGGGCGTCAACATGTTGAGTGAGATTAAGAGAGTCCAAAAGAGACTTAAAATCCGTTGCCAGAGGTGAAGAGGAATTGTCCACGTGGATATTCAAGTCGCCAAGAAAAATAGTCTTCACAGGGGAGGTGCAGAAATAAGTGAAGAGGTCATGTATCTCTGAGTTAAATGAAACATGCGGTTTGGGAGGTCTATAAATTAATATAACATTCATCAGGAGTGGGGCTTTGAAGCTGAAAGCCAGACATTCAAAAGAAGAAAAATCCTGAGAAACCAGATGCGACAGCCCTAAACTACTGCGGTAGATTACAGCCAGACCACCACCGCGGCCAGTGCTGCGGGCTCTCTGCAGATAGCTGTATCCAGATGGACAAGCTTCATTTAAAGAACTGTACACATCCGGTCTATGCCAAGTTTCTGTGAGGCACATGAGGTCCAAATTCTTCTCCAAAATGTGATCATGAATTAGACATGATTTGTTTGAAAGTGATTGAACATTAAAAAGTTCTATTTTAATACTAGTTGGAGCAGATTGTTTTTGAAGAGGTTTAAGCAGACTGAAGTCCACTCCACGTTTTCCTTGCCACTTCGTGTGCTGTGGACTACAAAGGACCACAGACGCAGCGTTCTGATGACGTCGTCGAGGTGCGACACGTCTCTCAGACCAGACAGTAGCAATCGAGTCAGAGCCAGTTTGCCTAAAGTGAACTAATTTCTTTCGAGAGCTTCTATGGATGTAACGAGGTCTACGCAGAAGTCCCAGTTGTTTAATGGTCGAAATAGAAGGAGGAATGGAGCAGTTGTTAAATTCAAACAGCTGCGAAGCGGAGTAGGTCAACATTGTTGTCGATCCGGTGGAAGCTAGCATGGAGCTAGCCGCTAACAGCAGGCCCACGGCTCCAAGAAAGATATACAAGAAGCAGAAAGAGGTAATTTGAATGATCATTACCTCGAAGAGGAGCACAGGAGAAAATCCAAAACAGTCCAGAGGACCCAGGAGGGTGACAGAGGCAGCAGGTAAGCGAACAATAAATGCAGCTACGTGGTTTTTTAAGCTAAATTCGTTCTGGAGCTAGCGGGAGCTAACAGCCCCCACTAATAAAATTCCGGTTAAACTAGTAAAGTTTTCTATCTAATGAATCCAGCAACAAGTCAAATCTTGGCCTGGCTGCAGTCTCCTATCCTGAGCAAGCACTAGGCATCAGTGGAAAGGAAAAACTCCCTTTTAGAAGGAAGAAACCTCTAGCAGACCCAGGCTCAGGACAAGCGGTCATCTGCTTTGACCGGCAACTTATAATGTTTGCAGAACCACAACGCAGTCAGAAAAGACAGTTGCTCTAAAACTTAATCACAGAAAGGAAAAAATGCCCGCGTGACGTCCGTTCACACAGGTGCTGTACACAGGCAAACGCCTGCCGCACTCTGCGTTCAAGAAAGGTAGAAATGTTCAAAGAAAGGTAGAAATGTCCGCGTCAGCTCGTACAGGTGCTGTACACAGGCCTAGGCCTGCCGCACTCTGCAATCGAGAAAGGTAGAAATGTCCAACAAGGCTCGGTGAAAAAAAAACAGCAGAAAGTAGTAAAAAAGGCTTCAAAGAGCAAAAAGTATGAGGAGCAGCGGCAGCCAAGGTGTGCCCGCGTCCGCTTCCTCACAGGTCATATTCATACAAATCAGGCCGGCATTGACTGGAGTGAAACAGGACAGTTACACTAAACTATAATGAGAGAACAGATGTTTGTACTTGTGTTGGTCCTCATGATGTGATCATCTAACCCGGAAGCTGTCGAGATGGAATAGTCCATTTTTAGTAGGGGGATAATGAAATCAACCGTTTTTTAAATTGCTTATTTAATGATTGTTTTCATCGTAACTATAATTATTTTTATGTTAAATGTAGATTAACAAGCAGGATCAATGTTAGGAATTAGGTGACTGGCCGGGGCGCGGCGGGGCCGGGGCCTCATGCTGATGGGATCCCCAGGCATTTACCTACATGGTAGATCCCCCCCTCTGCTCCCTCCCTCCCCTCCAACCCTTCCTCCTCTCTGCTGTTTACGGTGGCACTGGGGAAAAAGGTAAAACAAGCAGCATTATGAGCTTGTAAATAAGTTTATTGGTTTTTACTGATAGATAATTAGTTATTAGCGGTACTGCATTTTAAATAAAAATAGCAGAAATCCGCTTATGAATTATAAAAGTTAGTCAATTCACAAAAACGCTGACAAAAAGTTTAGGTCCACTGTAAGCGGAATAGCGATTTAGCGCTCCCTAGCGTTCATTCGCCCACCTTTGGCAAATTGGAAGGGATCCATGGAGGCAGGGAGGACAGATGTGATGCTTTTCATGACTAGCCGTTCAAAGCACTTCATCAGGATGGGGGTGAGTGCTACTGGGCGATAGTCATTGAGGCATGCGGGCGTTGCCTTCTTTGGGACAGGGATGATGGTGGTGGCTTTGAAACAGGTGGGGACGATGGCCTGGCTCAGTGAGATGTTAAAGATGTCCGTGAAGACCGCTGCGAGTTCCCCTGCACAGTCCTTCAGCACACGACCAGGTATGTTGTCAGGACCAGAGGCCTTCCGGGCATTAATCTTGATAAATGATCGCCTTACGCTATCTGAGGACAGCGCCAGCACCTGGCCATCCTGAGGGTCCCTGCGACGCCTCTGTAGTGGGCATGACCGTGTCCACTTTGATACACCTGTGTATTTTTGAACTGTTCCAGAGATGACCTTTACTGACCTCTCAGTAAAGCAAGACATTTACTACAAATTATTCCATTAGTTGTAATCTGAGAACATAGTCACCAAAAGAGACTATTTCTATCTTTGATTTTATTCTAATGTAATCAAAAGAATAACTTTTGTCATTTTCATGATGTGTGCTTTTAAGCTGTGTTATTCTGTAAAAGCATTACTGTGTCACTTCTGCACTAACGATGTATTCACAAATTGTGTGAAAGTTGAGGGCTCGGGTCAGAGAGGCCCGACCGTTTTGTTTAGAAATAAGAAAACAGTTAATCCGTTGTTTGCATGAAAATGACTCCAGGATTCTCTGTCTTTTCCTAAACAATCTCCCTCTGCTGAATTTCACCTTGAATCGTGATAACAAGTGAACTGCTCGACTGTTTTTCTTTTGAACCAATGGAAAAGAGACAAGTTTCTCTCATCTCAGAGTTCTTCTTTTAAGTTCTAAGT
Source organism: Garcialebias charrua (assembly GCA_038048925.1). Lineage (NCBI taxonomy): Eukaryota > Metazoa > Chordata > Actinopteri > Cyprinodontiformes > Rivulidae > Garcialebias > Garcialebias charrua. The sequence goes on along the minus strand of JBBPBX010019623.1, from coordinate 34,279 downwards.
TTTGCTGGAACAGGTCAGAGTCTGCTGGGAACTTCAAAGAGATGTGACTGGCCGTGGCAAAACCAGGAACAAGTCTCCCCTGGGTCATTTTGAGTTATTTACAGAATCTTAAAGTGTGGGTTCTAAGCTATCCGATGATGCCAAACACATGTCGCTCAAAAAAAAAATGAAGAAGATACAGCCATTTCAATGTTGGCAATCTGCAAATAAGATTAGGGAGAAAACAGGCTTCAAAGTTTTGGAAGAATGTCCCCATTCCAGAAGCATTACCTGGGGGTGTTAACAATTGCTGTTCATTTACATTAATTTGCGTTAACCCAACCCCCAGAACTGACTGTCAACACAGACTCTGCCTAGGAAGGTGTGCAGAATTTCAGCTTTGCTGGCAAATAGGGGTATGAATCTCTCAGTGTCTGGAGAATTGATTTGATTCCGATTTTTGGTATCACGATTCGATTCAAAATCAATTTTTCGATTCAGAAACAATTTTTGATTCAAAAATGATTTTTCTATTAAAATGGTCATAAATTTAGTTTCAGCTTTGTAACTGACAAGCTGAAAAGAATAAACAACAATGTAAACAAATGGAGCATTTATTTAAAACAATAATTTTAAACTGAGAATATTAAACAACAATGTAAACCAATGGAACATTTATTTGAAACAATAATTTTAAACTGAGAATAACAACAATGTAAACAAATGGAACATTTATTTAAAACAATAATTTTAAACTGAAAACATTAACAACAATGTAAACAAATAGAACATTTATTTAAAACAATAATTTTAAACTGAGAATATTAAACAACAATGTAAACCAATGGAACATTTATTTGAAACAATAATTTTAAACTGAGAATAACAACAATGTAAACAAATGGAACATTTATTTAAAACAATAATTTTAAACTGAAAACATTAACAACAATGTAAACAAATAGAACATTTATTTAAAACAATAATTGTAGGTTCTGTACTTTATCAAAGTTTTTGAATCATTTGATATTCATACCAAAAATACAAACAAATAATACAGGAATGCATTAAATGCTGTAACTTGAATTACCAGTACTGTATTAGGTTAGCTTAGTTGCCTGGATTCCTCTAAAACAATAAAATAAAAATATAGGAACAAATAATTCATCCATCCATCATCTTTAACCACTTCTTCCTTTAAGAGTCATGGGGCTCACTGGTGTCCATGTCCAGTCATCACTGTGCGAGAGGCGGAGGGCACCTGGACAGGTCTCCAGTCCATCACATACAAATAATTCAAAATATACAGACAAAAACAGACTTCAGCCTACCAAAGTGTAGTAACCTTTAACTCAAGCATTATAAGAGGGGGACAATAATGCTGTCATTGCTGGTATCACTCAGCCCTCTGTGAATAGCAAACAACCATCAGGGTGCTAACGATCCATTGTTAGGCTGATGGTCCTCCATCATGTGAGCAGCTGGTTTCGGCTGTCATCAGCAAACTGGTTCATCCACTGTGAGAGGGTGTTAAGACTGAGCTGAATACCAGACTTAGCTTTTTTAGATTTTTGTACCTGGATTATTGAGCATGCATCAGGGTAAAATTAAACATGTTTAAAAATTGATTTTGGAGCATTTAGAATTGATTCTGAATCGCCAGGACTAAGAATCCAGAGTCTTTAAAAAATCTATTTTTTCCTACACCCCTACTGGCAAACTTCCTTTTGATCTTTAAAAAAACAACATTAATACAAAGAATTGTATTTTATGTTATTGTGACATGTTTTACACATTAATAATGTTAATTGTTTTGTTACAGCCCACCCCAAAAAATAAGGGTCACAACTACAGTAGTCAAGTCAAGTCAATTTTATTTATATAGCACAGTTAAAAGGGTCCCCGGTTCAAATCCCGGTCTGGGGGCCTTTCTGGGTGGAGTTTGCATGTTCTCTCCTGTGCTAATTTCAAACCACTATGCTACTACAGCTAGCTAAACATGGCTGACAGGGTTGGGGTGGGTTGTAACACATATTTAGGCCTTATATGGCATTATATTATATTTAGGCATTATAGGTCTACATGTTAAGGAAGATTGTTCTAGTAGAATAATTTACACACATGCACACACAAACAGTATACAGGTGGTCCCCGACTAAGTTGGAAAATGTATGCTAGCGCTACTACGAACCCATTTTTCAACACAAACGTGGTTCATAAACATGCACAGAACTTTGTTTACAAACAGTTAGCTAACACACTTTCATCTAAAAACACATTCCAGTGCTGTATTTTCTGTATGTTCTGTACAACTTTACTATTCGTTAGTCAGCTCGTAAGTCCGGAACGTTGTAAGTCGATGTGCTCGTAAGTCGGGGACCACCTGTATTTGAGTTATGGTCAGTCACAGAAAGAGAGAGAGACATTTTGTTCTTGTATTGTTCTTTTAATTCAGTAAACCTCTTTTTGAAGCATATCACATGGTGTGGCCTCTGTTTTTGCTTATTTTGTCTAATTGTTACAACTTACCCCAGCAAGTGTGGTTGTAACAAAGGACCACCATGTATTTGACATGAACTCATGAGGTCTGTGATATTCTTGCAGAGGTTTGAATTGGTGCCATT
>JBBPBX010019623.1:0-31603 GCA_038048925.1 Garcialebias charrua | reverse complement strand
TTGTATAAAAGTTTGAAAACTCTAGCTCAAAAATTCTGTGAGTTAAAGGTGCTGGAGCAAAAAGTGTTACAACCATACCCGGTCTCCCCTACAGGACAGGAATGCACTTTATAAAGTTGATGACACTGGAAAAGTTTGTATAATAGCTGAAGATGTTGAGTAAATTCAGGAGATGCTTATGTTGCATCTAAGAAGGTTAGACAGGGGGAAAACAAAATAAAATAAGGCTTTACACACACCAAGCTCCTGCACAGACTTATTTTAGATGTCACAAAGGTGTTGGTGCTACATGACTTTTGTGTCATCAGGGCAGAAAGGCCTTATCTTTGCTGTAGGTCTTTTTTATTAAGCTTTTGTGGGCTGGTCGGTTTCCATCCATCCATCCATCCATTCATCCAAATAATGTATTTCAAAGAAAGAAAGATAAGATTTCTTGTTTCACCAAATATATATTAACATGAAAAATAAATTCTAAAGATAACCTTACATAAAGATAAACAAAAACATTTTAGAGCAAAATTATTATTAGAGCAAAATTATGACAGCAGCTGACAGCTGCTGTCAGCTGCTGATCCATCCGATGTTAACTGTACATTTTACCTTTTCAAACGGCCAGTTGAATCTGCATAATTGGTGCACCATTATCGTGCTTTAAATTTTAGTTTCTTTGCTGCGATTTGTAAAACCTAAAGCCAATCCAACGCGTGTGATTGCGCGATGCGCAGCTGGACACAGACCATGGCTGGAGACACGGAGCCGAGTAGAGGCTCACTTTACCGCAGTGGCTGCGCGCATGGCGCGGTGATTACGTGTGTCTGCTTTTTGATAGTGGATGAATGGATGGACGTATGGATGGATGTATTATGTAGGATGGAAACTGATTTGCTTGCGATTTGCTTGCGCACGCAGTAAAGGCTTCTTTTTTTTCCCTCGGGTCGGTCGGAAAAACAGCTGACAGCTCTGACGCTTTGATCGGCTTTATTTTATTATTTTCCTTGTTCCTTGTGTCCACTGGGCGATCTATAGATGTTAAGTAGCCATGTGCTTCTTTCAAAGCTGCACGTTATTGGCCGAAGCCAGTAACAAAGCTCTGATACCAGCCAAACAAGTCCCGCATGTTAATCAGCTGTGAGGGTCCCCGCCCCCAGTACGCAAATCACTGCGGCTTGGTTTTACTCTGAAAACAAACGGATTTCTAACACAAAGTTTATCAGTTTAAACACTTATAAAGTGTTTTTTAAAGCATGGGATGGTTTCTTCACAACTTCAACTGGTACATTTTGCAAAAAAACGATTTTCACTAATTTCTCAGAAGTTGAAGGTTTATTGATTTTTTCTCAGTTAGAGCTGTGCCGACTTGTTCCTGGATTTGGAGTGGCTGGTCACAGATGTGAACTTTCCTAAAGAGCTGGATGGACGTTTAGTCACACGCTAAGGGCACGTCATCCAGTTAAGGACTAATAACATGCTGTTATAGTCCACTTAGAACGAGCGTAAGCTCAAAACTTTGTTTATTCCTTCCTGGAATAGTTATCTTGAAGTCAGAGGCCAGTAGCTGACATATTTTCTGATGGTTGATACGGATCCCAGGAGACGTTGAAAACATAAACGAGGACCGGCTCGGACGTGCTGGGCCTGAAGGACTCTGTGCATCTGAAAGGCTGGTGTCATCTCTTTATCAGACTCGTCGTCGAAGGTAAAGAGCTGTTTACAAACGTACCTGGATTTAGCAGAAGTCGGATGGAAAGTGTCATTTCTGGTAACATGCTCAAGACAATTTCCTTTAAACCATCTCTCCATCTCTCCTCCTATTTCCTTATCCCTCTCAATCTATCTGGAAACTATATTTAAGCTAAAGAGCCCTCAGACTAAATATGTTAACATCCAGTATTTATGTCTGTTGTGTTGTAATTTAACTGTGCTGACGTGTTAAATTGAAAGAAAGTGAAATCATGTCAATCAAGTGTAATGGTGTTAATTTAGTTGATTTATTTTAAATAAATGGTAGTGTCTTTGACATATCAAACTAAGTTAACGTCTCTGTCACTTAATGGCTTTATTTATTTATCCATCAGAAAGATCACAGAAATATTGGGTAAACTGAAAAAGAAAGAATCCGTGAAATTACTATTCAATCTGAATAAGTAATTAATTAAGGATAAAGAGGTCCGCTTAATACTGACCCCTGCTAAAATCCTTTACATCTGGGTGGCACCGTATGTGTTTAAAGACACAATATGGTGGTTCCCCTCATGTTTACTTCATCTGGTGGCCCAGTACGAGTTTTCTGAAAGATTATTCATAAAATCTGTGGTCTCTCATGAACTGTAACGTCATGTTTGCATAATAGGATCCAAGTTTTAAACTCTGAGGATAATAATTTTGGCTGGAAGTGTTCAAGACAGGCAGATTCTGCATGTTTTTATCATTTGAAGCTGAGAGATTATTATTGTTTCAACTCTTTAACACGCTGTTGGAAGCTTTAGGTGAGGTTTTTGTCAGCCCGTGGTCTGTGGGGGTTCTGGTTCTGGTCCAGTTCACGCAGACTCCTGTACAAAGCTTTGTTGATCGCCGAGTCAAAATGCCTGAAAGATTTCATTAACATCTGCCAGATTGCTGTGTGTGGTATTTTTACATGTTAGAGCAGGTCAAAGAAGCATATTACTGTTGAAACGTTGTCGGATAGTGGTTTTGTGAAACCCGAGTTCTGCTCCTTGGACGAAACCGACCTGAACGCGGCTCCGACAGAGTCCGTATCGTGTTGCAGTTGACGTGCTGGTTACTGAGCGTAGCTAAGTTGTGCATGTTTTAAATGTGATTGCCATGTTTCAGAATTTTGGGGAAGTTAATTTGAAGCGTTTGAGTTATGAAAAGAGTCTGTAAAGTTGCGTTCTATTGTGCTAGGGTAACGTTAAGGCGACGTGTCATACATGTTTGTTTATGAGCTGTGATTGGATAAAAAGAGTCGTGATCTGTCAATCACGTCTCGTATCTGTAAAGCGCTGATTCGCTGAGGGGGGGGACGCACGTCGATGCGGCCAGCCCATTTTCGTCGTCATTTCCGGCACTGCATTGGTTGATGGTAATAAAACTACATTCACCATGAACGCTTGGGGAAAGAACTACAAGCGCTGTGATTGATTGGTTGACGTCACGTATCTGAGTAGCGAGCTCCGCCTCGCTGGAAGCTGGTGACGCGCCACGCACGCTGCTGCGTCGGCCCGCCCCCTCTCTGTCTTCAGAGTTCAGACTACGTGTCCCTCAACACAAGACAAACGGAGATTTCACTTAAAGTTTAAAAAACTCAATTTAAGCCATCTAAACTGTCTAATCATACAGATTTGTCTCTGACAAGAACGCAGTTCGAGCGTTTATCACATACTGGCTCAAACTTTTTCCAATGTTGATATTTTACCGAGTTGTTAGATGCTACTCGCAAGCTAACGGCTAGGCTGTAAGGAGTTAACCAGGCCGTCTCTAGCTGCCGGAAGTAGAAAGAAAAGGTCACCTCGTGATAAGTTTAAGACTTGAATCTGCCCCCTGTTGGTTAAAAGACGTTAACAGATGAGTTTTCTCATAGAGCATCATGAGAAGTCAGCATTTTTATGGTGAATTACCAGCTTTAAAATTGTTCTGTACACATACAAAAACTCCTGTTTATTCTAAATACAAATTTTAGAATAACAGAGGTGCAGACAAACAATTTATGCTCATTTTAAATACTGAAGAGATTTAAAATAACACTCAAAAAGCATCTTTTATTTGATTTTCAAATTAAATAAATAAATAAAAAAATGATGGAGAACAGAGCATTTCCACAGTAAGCTCTTCACATCTCTGCATTTTAAACAGAATTGGTGTGCACAACTGTACACTTTCAGTTAAAAATGGCATTTTAACGTTCTTCTGTGTACAATTAATGACTCCAGTTTATTTAAAATAAGGAAATATTTAAAATAACAAACTACAAACATCTCTCATTAATTTGGAGAAATTTCAAAACAAAGATGGGATATGACAATTATGATGAAGCTCTCACGCTGATCGCATCAAGGCTTGAAGAGCTTGAAATATTAAAGCAGAAGCACATTCACGAACGTGAAGAAGATCACTGAAAAAAACTTGAGTTCGAACGTTTGTTAGGTGAATCAAAAACACAACGGGGTGCTGTAAATGTTTGTGACGCTCACAGACAAAGCAATAACCCGATCTGGTTAAAAACAAAACCAGAGCGTGAACTACATTACCAAGAAAAGGTCAAATCCCACTCGCTGGAGCTGGAAGGGACAAGTTCATCAACTCCCTCTCCTAAAATAGGCGAGAAAAAACATGTTTTGCAAACTATCAAACAACGACATGTTGATGCCCGCTGGAACAATGACCCGAAGTGGTTAAGAGACCCAATATGGTTGAGAAAGACGAGCGAAGGCCCTGTCCCTGCACCGCGGACTAGACAGTCCGGGAGTAGCAAAAGGTCACAGAAGTTCCAGAAAAACGGCACCATACCTCTAAGCTCTGAGGAGATAGTGGACATAAGTTGGTTGTTTGAAAACTTGAATGATACAGAGGATAACCACACTGGTACAATGCGTGACATTGTCTTTGATAACTCCGAGCACACAAATAACCAGCTGTTCAAAGCAAAGATTGAATTGATAAGGCAGAAGAACAACGACAGAGACCCACAATGGTTCAGATCGAACCAGGTGGGTGAAAACCAAGGTCCATCGGTGGGTGGACTTCAAAAGAAATTGAAGTATGAGGACCTATACTCATGTAACTATGCGTGGTCCCAACAGAAACCCCCGAGCCTTGGAACTGCACCTCCCGCGCCTCGAACAGAACAGTTCAAGACAGGCAAAGAGTCACGAATGTCCCGGAATAATGGCCCAACACCTCTATGCTCGGAAGAGACAGAGGAAGTAAGTAGTTTGTCAGTAGATTTGAATGTTACTGTGCTTGACCAACCTGATACAATGAGTGGCGTTATCATTGATAATGACACTATCAACATTGACCAACCTGGAGCGATGTGTAGCACTGTCTTTCACAAAGACTCAGAGCACACAAATAACTCAGCGCACACTACTACCAACATTGCCATGGATGTTGACAGCAAACCAATTGCTGACACACAACAACATCCTGAAGGTCATGATGCTGACAGCCAACAAGATGCTGACAGTAAACAAGATTACACAGACAGAGTCACACGTGAACAGAAACGTGGGCCAAGACCTGTGAGGTTTCTGTGTAACTTTATACAAAGGGGGGTGGCTAAGAAAGCTTACCTGCCTATCACACTGGAAGGTGTCCTTGAGCGTGAAGCCCTCCTGGATGGCAGTGCTGATATAACCATTATGTCGGCCAAACTGTTCGAGGAGCTGAGGACCGCCGCTAACGGTGTTGACAGGCAAATACCCTTTGAGAAATGTGCTATTGAACTGCAGGGTCTCGCAGAGACGAGAACAACCCTAACAGCCATAGCTATGGTTCACATGCAGATTGGCGAAATGACACTACGCCACCCGGTGTTTGTGTCTAAACTTGACTCTTTCCCATTTTTGGTTGGCCAAGACTTTATAAACCGCTTCGGCGCGATTATAGATTATGGTCAACAGACAATGTGGGCAACAGTGAGAAAACCCCTGCCAATGAAAAGGTCGTCTAGTGGTGATACAGACTGCCTAACCACAGGTACCGCAGAGGACACAAGGGACTCCTCATCCGAGGACGAGAGCCCGGTAAGTGAACCTTCAACTACAGGTGAGACAGAAGAGACTCAAAAGTTGGACCAAACTCTGGTCCAACAAGAGAACCTCCTCTGTGAGCTGACACATTCAGCACTCACTGAACACTACCTACCACAGGTAGTGAAAGGTGTTGAGATCCAAGGATCCCACACCGAAGACGCTGTACTGTCCTCTGGGACAGGTAATTCGGCAATCAGCCAAGCTTTCGATGAAACCTTGGTTCAAGGGCATCTGAGTCCAGAAAATGACAGTCATCCAAACGCTGACAGTCACTTGGACATCATTGTTGCAGATTACGAGGACCCCTCATCAGACAAGAAGGGGGCAAACTCACATTACCTACCACAGGTAGAGAAAGGTGTGGAGATCCAAGGACCCCACACCGAGGTTGCTGTACTGTCCCCTGGGACAGGTAAATCGGCTATCAGCCAAGCTTTCGATGAAACCTTGGTTCAGGAACATTTGTGTCTAGAACTAATCAGAAATGACATAGTTTTTACAGACTCAAAGAGCCTCTCTTCAGTCGAGAGGTGGGAAGACACACACAACGACAGTGACCCGTCGCAGTCTGTACAATCAGACACACCTGCGACTGCGCCGACGGTTGTGACACACCTGAATTACACGGAAAGAGGTAAACGTAAGAAGATACGTTGGCCAAAACCTAAACGATTCCTGTGTACCGTCTTCTCTCAGCTGCGCGAACAGCTTAAACTAAACGGTGGCATCCTAACTTGTGCCCATGGACGGACGTCCTCACCTGTGTTCGTGGTCCCCCATGACCAAAGGGGGGTGATGTTAGGCCATGCCAAAGACAAAGATTTGAATGTACACCTCAGAAACACTTTTGCTTTCGCCCAGAAAAACCTGGAAAGATCCGCTGAAGGACGTAAGGCGTACTATGACCAGAAGGCCTCTCACAATGAACTCCAAGTGGGAGACAGAGTCTGGTACTATACGTTCGCCCCAGCAACCGGGAAAGGAGGGTCCGAGACCGGAACTCTCGCCCGCAAACTAATGCCCAGGTGGACTGGACCTCATCTGATAACAGACAAAGTGTCCTCAGTCGTCTACGAAATCAAAATCAGCAAAGGCCGCAAAGAGCCAATTGCTAAATGGGTACATCGAAATCAGATCAAACCTTACAAGGCGTTCAATGACTCCACAAAAGACAAAGATCTCACAAACTCACCGACTTCATGGGATAATAAGGTCGTCCAAACACAAGTTAGTAAATAAACTAATCAGGTTTAAACTACCGTATTTTCCACCCTATAAGTCGCATTGTCCAATTTGAACTTAGAAACGCTAAGCCTAAAACCCACAACAAAAAACTAACCTTAACAACCGTTTAAATCCACGAGATTTAATTTGACCTCGGTCATAAAGTTGAGACCTGTTTTTCTTGTGTGTTGCACTTTGGAATCTGACGACAAGAGTGTGTCGAAGCAGTGAAACGTTGTTTCCTTGTTGTTTAGTCATTACTGTTGTCATTAGTTGAGATATTGTTTGGTTCTGAACACTCCCAGCCAAAAAGGTTTTGTATTAACATTGGTTAATGAATGATATGGATTTAACTATGCCAACATGCAGTTCGTTTTGTTAAATCTCAATCGTCGAAGAGTCAATGTAGTTTAAAGCTACTCAAGGTACCATAAACTACACTGGTCTCATAATTTCTAAATTGAACCGATTCGATCGTTTCCATTCTAGATTATCTATTCATTTTGATGAGTCTCGCCATAGACTTCAAAATTTATTAGGAATACCAAAGCCTATATCGTTCGTCTAAAAGACAACAGACATTTAAATCAAAATATATTTCATCTTTCTATTTTAGTTCAACCTAAACTAAGTAATGAATGGAGGAATAGTTTGGAATTAGAGGCCTTCGTTACAGAAGCCCTCCAAAATTTTATAGGTATAGATCCTTATCTCTAATTTTACAGAATTGATCCACCCCTTAATAGCCTATATGCCACAGGGGGGCGTGACGTACTTCCGGCAAAATGCAACACCCACCCGCCACTTCCGGTTCCCATCCACCTCCGTTGTTGCTAGCGTTAGCTCCTAGGAGCCTACCATGACAACGACCCGAAACGGGAAGCGGCCGCGCGCTACCGGCACTACAAGTGAGTACCGTTGTGTCCGCCCACCGGTGGGAACAGCTGTTCCGCGGGGGGGTTTCGGCGAACATTTATCGCGGCTATCCGTAGGGGGAACGTCGCCATAATTTTATATGGTTTTATATGTGTATAGAGTTGTTATTGGTGTGTATGCTGATGTTTTATTAATTGTATTTAGTCATTTATGTTCGTGTCTTTCCCGCTAACCGGAAGTGCGCCGTCTGTGTAATGACTGCGGAGGTGCTGGAACGGAAGTCCGTGGCATATAGGCTATTGGTAATTGTAGCTGATCTAAACCATGATAGCTTACATACCAGTCCAAAAAACATGCTTGTTAGGCTGATTGATGACTCTAAATTGACCCTAGGTGTGAGTGTGAGAGTGGATGGTTGTTTGGTGTGAGTGAGACAGGTCCCTCTTGTAAATGAGTCCCCGTGACTCAACGAGGCTAGCCTGTATAAATAAAGGTTGAATGAATGAATGAACATACCAGGTGCATATAGGTAGGGCCTAATGTAAAATCCCAATCATAAGCCCACCTAAAAACCACATAATTGCATGACACATAGAACCAGAGTGGCACTGACTGGAAACCAACCAGCCAACAACCTTCGATGTGGGGACCTGCAGCTCCAACGCTTGGTCTTCAACCTTCATCCAAGGGTCGCCTCCTCTGCGTCAATCGAGGGATCCCCTCTACATGCTGATTATGAAAACAATTGTTGCTGATCAATCAACAAAACTAACCGTTGTGGAATTACTGCTGTGGAATTACCGCTGTGGATTATAAGACTTTGTTTTCCAAGGGATCACAGACTTTGTTTTCCAAGAGTTAACAGACTCAGTTTTCCAAGGGATTAAAAGCTTACCGCAATGGGATTACCTCCGAACAGTATGGAAGTTCCAAAAACTTTATGGGATTATAATTTTGATTTTTCTTTTCCACTTGCTGGATTACTTCAAGATCAGAGACAGTTCAATGTTCCTTTCGTGTTGGACCCCATCCCCAAGGACTGGCGATGGCTTCCAAAAGGGGGGAGATGTAGTGGGCATGACCGTGTCCACTTTGATACACCTGTGTATTTTTGAACTGTTCCAGAGATGACCTTTACTGACCTCTCAGTAAAGCAAGACATTTACTACAAATTATTCCATTAGTTGTAATCTGAGAACATAGTCACCAAAAGAGACTATTTCTATCTTTGATTTTATTCTAATGTAATCAAAAGAATAACTTTTGTCATTTTCATGATGTGTGCTTTTAAGCTGTGTTATTCTGTAAAAGCATTACTGTGTCACTTCTGCACTAACGATGTATTCACAAATTGTGTGAAAGTTGAGGGCTCGGGTCAGAGAGGCCCGACCGTTTTGTTTAGAAATAAGAAGACAGTTAATCCGTTGTTTGCATGAGAATGACTCCAGCATTCTCTGTCTTTTCCTAAACAATCTCCCTCTGCTGAATTTCACCTTGAATCGTGATATGTGAACACTTAGAGACCGTAATCCACGCTTTTATTACTTCACGCCTGGATTATTGTAACTCTCTTCTGATTGGAGTAAATAAGGCCTCGCTTTCTCGGTTGCAGCTGGTACAAAATGCTGCTGCACGATTTTTGACTGGTACAGGCAGACGTGAGCACATCACTCCAGTTTTAATGTCCCTTCATTGGCTTCCTGTCCAGTTTCGAATCCATTTTAAAGTTTTATTGTTTGTTTTTAAGTCTTTGAACGGTTTTAGTCCCTGTTATCTGTCTGAACTGCTTCAACTTTATGTGCCATCACGTGCTCTCAGATCCGCTGACCAGATGCTTTTAGCAGTCCCAAAAACCTTTTATAAGACCAGAGGAGACAGAGCATTTTCAGCTCTGGCTCCTAAATTGTGGAACGAGCTGCCACTGAAGGTCAGGCAGGCCCCATCAATATCTGTTTTTAAAACTCGTTTAAAAACACATATGTTTTCATTGGCTTTTAAACCAGAATGAGTTCACATCTCTGTTTTAGTGTTGTATTATTTTACTTGTGATGTACCGATATTTATATGATTGAGATTGATTGTTTTTATTGTTTTGTGCTTGTTTTTATTCTTGTACAGCACTTCGGACGGCTGCTGCTGTATTTTTAAGTGCTTTATAAATAAACTGGTATGGTATGGTATGGTATAACAAGTGAACTGCTCAACTGTTTTTCTTTTGAACCAATGGAAAAGAGACAAGTTTCTCTCATCTCAGAGTTCTTCTTTTAAGTTCTAAGTTTTGCTGGAACGGGTCGGAGTCTGTTGGGAACTTCAAAGATATGTGAACTTTCCCAAAGAGCTGGATGGACGTTTAGTCACACGCTAAGGGCACGTCATCCAGTTAAGGACTAATAACATGCTGTTATAGTCCACTTAGAACGAGCGTAAGCTCAAAACTTTGTTTATTCCTTCCTGGAATAGTTATCTTGAAGTCAGAGGCCAGTAGCTGACATATTTTCTGATGGTTGATGCGGATCCCAGGAGACGTTGAAAACGTAAACGAGGACCGGCTCGGACGTGCTGGGCCTGAAGGACTCTGTGCATCTGAAAGGCTGGTGTCATCTCTTTATCAGACTCGTCGTCGAAGGTAAAGAGCTGTTTACAAACGTACCTGGATTTAGCAGAAGTCGGATGGAAAGTGTCATTTCTGGTAACATGCTCAAGACAATTTCCTTTAAACCATCTCTCCATCTCTCCTCCTATTTCCTTATCCCTCTCAATCTATCTGGAAACTATATTTAAGCTAAAGAGCCCTCAGACTAAATATGTTAACATCCAGTATTTATGTCTGTTGTGTTGTAATTTAACTGTGCTGACGTGTTAAATTGAAAGAAAGTGAAATCATGTCAATCAAGTGTAATGGTGTTAATTTAGTTGATTTATTTTAAATAAATGGTAGTGTCTTTGACATATCAAACTAAGTTAACGTCTCTGTCACTTAATGGCTTTATTTATTTATCCATCATAAAGATCACAGAAATATTGGGTAAACTGAAAAAGAAAAGAATCCGTGAAATTACTATTCAATCTGAATAAGTAATTAATTAAGGATAAAGAGGTCAGCTTAATACTGACCCCTGCTAAAATCCTTTACATCTGGGTGGCACCGTATGTGTTTAAAGACACAATATGGTGGTTCCCCTCATGTTTACTACACCTCTACGTCTCCTGAGGGTCCTAGCGCCTGCGACGCCTCTACGTCTCCTGAGGGTCCCAGCGCCTGCGACGCCTCTACGTCTCCTGAGGGTCCCGATGCCTGCGACGCCTCTACGTCTCCTGAGGGTCCCGATGCCTGCGACGCCTCTACGTCTCCTGAGGGTCCCGATGCCTGCGACGCCTCTACGTCTCCTGAGGGTCCCGATGCCTGCGACGCCTCTACGTCTCCTGAGGGTCCCGATGCCTGCGACGCCTCTACGTCTCCTGAGGGTCCCGATGCCTGCGACGCCTCTACGTCTCCTGAGGGTCCCGATGCCTGCGACGCCTCTACGTCTCCTGGGGTTCCCAGCGCCGTCGACGCCTTGACCTCCACAGAGGGTCCCAGCGTGACGGACGCCTCCACCTCCTCCGAGGGTCCACGCATTGCTGATGCCTCAACATCAACTGAGGGTCTCTACATCGATGGCATCTCTACGTTTGGGGTCTCTACGCTCGAGGTCGTCACTACGTTCAATGACTCCACACCTGATGTCTTTGCCCCAGACGACGTCTCTTCGCCAGACGTCCGACGTCTCTTCGCCAGACGTCCCAGGCGACGTCTCTTCACCAGACGTCCCAGGCGACGTCTCTTCGCCAGACGTCCCAGGCGACGTCTCTTCGCCAGACGTCCCAGGCGACGTCTCTTCGCCAGACGTCCCAGGCGATGTCTCTTCGCCAGACGTCCCCAACGACATCTCTTTGCCAGAAGTCCCCGACGGCGTCTCTTTGCCAGACGTCCCCGATGATGTCTCCACGCTTGTCGTCCCCGATGACGTCTCCACGCTTGTCGTCTCCGATGACGTCTCCACGCCTGCCGTCCCCGATGACGTCTCTTCGCCTGTCGTCCCCGATGACGTCTCTTCACCTGTCTTCCCCGATGACGTCTCCACGCCTGTCATCCCCGATGACGTCTCATCGATCTCTCATGTTCACGGTTCATCGGGCTTGTCTGCTGACTGCTTGCCCGGCTCGTCTGATGACTGCATTCCAGGCTCGTCTGATGACTGCGTGCCTAGATCGCCCGTTGGTCGGCCTCATGGTCGCCCGCCCAACGCTTCTCTGCCTGTTGGACTACCTCATGGTCGTCCGCCCGACGACTCTCAACCTAGTGGATGGCACCCCGTTCGTCCGCCCGATAGCCCGTTGTCTGATGTAGGTCTCCTGGTGGACCTTTTTGGCCGTTTGCTGGATTCCTAGGCCGGGTCTTGTTTTGGTTGCTGTTGTTTTTGGATTTGGTGTTTGTCTCCCAGGTCTTTTCCTGTCGGTTTTTGGTTTTGTTCCCTCCTTTTTTGTTTTTTGGGGGGTGTTCTTTGGGGACGCCGGGGGGCGTCTTTGAGGGGGGGTACTGTCAGGATTGGCTCCTTTCGTCCCCCTCTGTTAGTCAGTTAGTTTATTAGTTTCCCTTCCAGTTCAGTCCAGTTCTTAGTCAGTTAGTTTATTAGTTTCCCTTCCAGTTTAGTCTCATGCTTATTCACTCTTAGTTGTCATCCTAGTTACTTTCATGTTTTAGGTTTAGTTTCCGGTCCTGCTCTGTGTCTCCAGTTGAGTATCCGTTGATTGTCCCCAGGTGTCTGTGATTTATGTCTCGTCATAGCTGTGTGTATATAAGTTCTGTCTGTATCTCATTTCATTGTCGGTGCATAGTCTGGTACAGCCTGGTATAGTCCCTCCTCATGTCTCTCGCCATAGCTCCTGTGAGTATTCTTGTTGCCACGACAGCTTTGTTTATTTGTTATTAAAAGTGTTTATTTTACAACCTCTTGCCTCCTGCGTTTCCGTCTGCGCCACTGGGTTTTATCACGCTCTGAACGCCGCCGTGACACTCATTACTCACAACCAGAGTTCAGTTCAGTCATCACAAACTTCTTAGCTGCAGCAGATGATCTCTGGTGGATTTCCCTGAAGTGGAAGAGATATGCCATCTCTGTAACTGGAAATACTGGAAATAAAAAACAGAGGTAAAAAAACAAGTTAATAAGATTATGATTTTAAATAATAATAAATTATAAATATTAATTATAATAAAAGAACAATACCTCTTGAACGGTTGAATCTCCCACTCAGGGCAGGGCTTAAATCAGCTCCAGGACTTGTTCACAATCAGTTTTTTCATGAAGAGCTGACTTTTTGACTTAAGTGTTGACGTGATGGATGTCTCATAGCAAGGATCAACTGCGCATAAAAAACATTCAGACTTAGATTCATATCTTTAAAAACTCATACAGTTTGTGTTATTGCTCTGGACCGCTCTGATTACCTGATAAAAGTTGTTTAAATGCAGTTGCTTTCAGCTGTGTTTGCAACAGCTGCTGTTTCTGTTCACATTCCGATGACATAGTTTCCAGAGCGTTCACGTTAGACGTGTTGCTGCTGCAGAGAGCTGCGTCATGCAGCTACTGCAGAGTCTTCATGAAACAATGTCCACAAACACAGCTTTGAATGTGCGCTCGTCTTAACAAGAAAGCCATAACGTTCCCAATCAGGAGACCGGAGCGAGCAACTAATGGCTAATAATGCTGCGCGTGCTACACGATAATAGCTCCGTGCTAAAACGCGCCCAGGAAATTTTGTTCCGTGGCGCATATATTAACGTTCAATGAGTGAAAAAATAACCGAAACGGTACGCAGGTGGACCGAACCGAACGTGCTGTACCGAAACGGTTCGGTACACCCATTACAACCATTACATGCCTATGTACAGTATATACACTGTATATGAATATGCATATATGATATGCTTTTATACATGTATATATGTATATTTATGTGTATGTATATGACATAGATATCAATTATATAAATAATGCAGGGATTGTTAAGTATGACTTCAATATTATTAGTCACAGTTTTTAAATTTATAGTTTTCTTTCATTCAGCTAATTTTAATTTCATTTTAGTCCACCCATCATGAGAGGAGTTTTGTAAATACTCTGTCCATCCATCTTTCCTTTATGTGAGATGGATACTTTGGCCAAAAACAAACAATCATGTAATGTTTATTGGTTTACATGTGACAGCAACTATCATCAAAATGTAGAATTTCCTCTAAAGATAAGTATAAATGATCTGTTACAGATGACATGTGAACACATTGAGAGTCATCAACTTCCTTTAAACACGAACACCAAGGTACATTTTAGTTGAAGAAATGCAAAAAAATTCAAACTGCTTTACCATTCCATTGGTCCTCAATCTTTGGAGGGAGGAGACGACATCAGGAGGTGCAGGATGACGCCCCATCTTTCTTCCTTTTACTAGGTGACAAGAAAACAGAAGTTCAAGCTGTCAAAACAAAAATATGGTACGACATTCTAATTTCACAAATTGTTCAAGAACCTACTGCAAACAAAAAATGGTCTGAAATATTTCAAAATCCACCAGTCCATGATACAGTATATGGTCAAATTTACACATTAAGTTCAGTCACAAACAAGCAAACAATACAGATTTTTTGTTAAGACACAGGAGAATATTTACTGGCGTCATCCTGCACCCAATCAATAAAGAAAAATTTAGCAGAAATTGCACAGTCTGTCTTTCAGAGCCCGGGACATTAGAGCACCTGTTCCTCTGCTGTACTGGCTGCACCATCGTATGGGACAAGATCAGAGACATACTAGAAAACACCTGCAATATTAAACCACAGAACGACAAAGAATGGGACTGGATAAGACTTTTTGGACTTCAGAAATCTTATCAACAACTAAACCACAATCACTATCTCCTCTGCAATATCATACTGTCAGTTACCAGACACTCCATCTACACCTGCAGGAACTTTAAGCTCTATGAAATAAATCCCTGGATCGCTGGAAACTGTTCATTGGAATGATGCAAGGACACTGTAGAACTTTGTATTGTGTGGACAAGCAACTGTGTGAAGACATCTTTGAACCACTTGAGTCATTTGGAATATTGGAAATAACAGACGTCTAAAGTAAAAAAAAAAATTTTTGTTACATGACGGACATTATAGAACTTTGATGAATGTATGTACAATATACATTGAACTGTGAATATTTTTGAATGAATTATTTTTTATAATAAAAGGAAAATAAATAAATGGCGGCCACAGAAGCGAGCCAGCACGAAGGACTTTACAATATAACACGGTAAAAACTATTATTTCTTTGCTGAGAAAAAATATATTTCTTAGCTGACATTATAGCACAAGGGTTCCTGAGCTTAACCGCTCCTTAATCAATTCACGAAATGTTCTAATCAGCTGGATTTAAAAAAGTAGTTCGCCATTTGCATGTGCGCGGGTGGGACGGCTTTATTTCTTTAAATTTAGCTAAATAAACGCTTAAAAAATATATATTTCTTAGCTGACATTATAGCACAAGGGTTCCTGAGCATAACCGTTCCTTAATCAATTCACAAAATGGTCAAATCTGCTAGATTATAAATTGTTTCGGTTTGACTTCTTCCAAAACAGTCTTGTGCGCTACTAAAATAAATTATAAAAAATTGAATTTTATCTCAAATGTCTTACACAGCTAACAATTTGTAAATGACCGCTTCTGTGGCTGCCATTTTCAGCAGGGCAAATGAGGCTCTGACGCGTCGCGTAGCGGTGACGCATAATAGATGCGTGTTATACGCCGAAGCGTGTTATTTATGGATTTTTCCAATTTATTGACAATAATTGGACAAAGCGTGTTATACACAGGAGCGTGTTAAACGCTGATTTTTATGGTAGATCAAATGCAGTGTTGTATAAAGTCAAGGATTTATTTAATGCCAAAGCTCTGTATTTGTCATACAATACAATTTTCTTACCACACTTAATCTACTGTGTTGAAGTTTGGGGGAAAGCATGTACCGTAAGACTACAACTACACCCATTTTTACTCAAAAAAGAGCAGTGAGGATAATTACAGGCAAACCATATTGTCATCCATCTAATATATTATTTGAACAACTTAAATTGTTAAAATTTTATGATTTGGTGGATTAAAATATATTATTATTAATGTACAAAGCACAAAAATAATCCGTGTATGGTTCGTTCTTTCATTATTCCGTTTCAAAATAAAAACCAAATAACCAACGAACCATACACGGATTCACAAAATGCCTTACTGCCTTCAAATTTTCAAACGTTTTTTTGTTAAGAGACTGCGTTGTTATAGTTTAAAGGGAACTGAGATTTTTGTTAAATCCCAATATAGAACCAGCCTAAAGGGACAAACTATTTCCATTCAGGGAGTTGATCTGTGGAATAAATTGGATAGTGATACTAAATATGCCAAATATATGACTGTGTTTAAAAAAATGGTTAAATCAAAAATGTTGACTAAATACTAAAAATGCTGTTTCTTTGTATATTGTATTGTAGATTTTTGGATAGGTTATGAAGTTGATATTGTTCTTCATTTACTCATTGAGAAATATTGCTCGACTTCAGTGTGTTTTTTTTTTTAATTGATTTTGCTTGTTTATTTACTCATTGAGAAATATTGCTTGATTTCAGTGTGTTTTTTGGATTGATTTTGCTTGTTTATTTGAAAAAAAAAGGGGGCAGTTAAAATACGATTTTTTTTTCTTCTCACTGCCTCCTTTCATTTTATGTTTGTTTTTCTTTTTTTCTAAAAAAAATATTTTCATATGTATGTATAAGTATTTTTATATTGAATATAAAATGAATAAATAAACTAAATTAAACTAAATTATTACCACGGAGTAAAGTCCGACATCATCCTCGTCGACTCGGTTCTGGTCCACTCAGTGACCGGTGTGGAGCTGTTAGATGAAGCGATGCCACTTGGCGTCAAACCAGCCAACTCGTATCCAAAATCTAGCTTTAACTTGTTGTTAAGTTGTTGTTAGCTGAGCTTTTAGCCCAGAGGAAAGGAACAGACCGAGGCAGCACGCATGCACCGAGATGGTGTAGAGGCAGGGCAGCTGGCTCAGGACCGGAAGGTCCGGGGTTCGATCCCCGGTCACTGCATACCTCGTTGTGTCCCTGGGTAAGACATTTAACCCCGAGTTGCTCCCGGTAGGACTGGATGGCGCCTTGCATGGCAGTCTACCGCTACCGGTGTATGAATGTGTGTATGAATGGGTGGATGGCTGATACTGTGGAGCGCTTTGGGGCCCCTCATAGCGGGCTGGAAAGCGCTATATAAGTAAGCTCCATTTACCATTTGCCATTTAGGTGAAGGTACAAAATCCGTAGCACCAACTGATGACCCGGCATGGTAATTACAGCAGATTCAAGTGGGCAGAGGGGGGATTCCTCCGGTTGCATGTAAACACAGAATTCATCCATGTCAACACAGATCTTTTCCTCTAATACAAAAAAAACTATGTTTCCCCCCACCGTGTCCGTGTAAATTATTCTGCCCAAACATTTTTCTCAGAATGCCTCATGCCTTAATAGTATTAGTAATCAGAAAAATATCTTTGACAATAAATGGAAGTTCTCGTATTTGTTTAACAAATTTATCGGATTATAGGGTTTACAAATGCTTTCCTCAATCTCAAGCCATGGCTGAATGTGTTCCCTTTCAGTTGGTCTCTCGGTGCAACATACTTGCTATGGGAATTGCGCCCCCGCGCGATTACCTGAAGGAATACATACATAATACTACATAATAGTACATAATCTCGTTTTCATCACATGTACCACATGCGGTGCAAATGACAATAAAGACTCTGACTCTGACTCTGAATATACTCACGCCTTTACGGCTAGGGGCGTCACCGCCGCGCCAGAGGCCCCGCCCTCTGGTTACTTAAGCGGCTTGCGCCTCTCCATCTTTCTCTTTTTTGCCCTTCACCTCGCTTAAACCTGAACTACCTCTTTGCGGGACTTCTCTGTTGCTTCATCGCTCAACCAGAGGTGAGCTTGCTCCCTACACAGAGCGCGCAGAGAATTATTCCTGCGTACTACTGGACTAGCGAAAGCTAGTCCGGCACATTTCTCTTAAAGCTGCACTGACATCATGCTGTAACTATAAATCATTTTGCACTACATATATATATATAGTATCATTGAACTATGTTCGTTTTTGCAAAATAAACTATAAATATATTAAAATTTCATTACAAGTTATGGTAATTTTCTCGCTGGGACACACCCACAGAAATCCGAGAACTTCCGCATTTACGGCACGTGACGTAGGGAGATGAGACGCTGCTCAGTGCACACCTTGTAAACAACATGGCGGCCGATACAGAACCGGACAAATTTAGCAAACTGAGTGAAGAATACAGCGATTTTTAGTCAGTTTGGGAAGCCAAAGTTATTTCAGGGGGTTAAACAATAAACAGCAGGTTCTAATTTATGTCTGCAGCCGTATTTATTGAAGCCTTACCAACAAGGAAGCAGGTGTCAAGCCGCGACTTGTGAGGACCGAGGAGGACGTGATGGAACCTGTTCACGTTGTCCACAGAGCACTGATTGGTACTGCTTTAATTAATGTATCCATCTAATAATTATTCAACATTACTTATAGTTTAAAAAAGATGAGTCCCTTTGAAGCATCTGTTTTATTTTCTATGTTCATTCTAACGTTATGTGCAAAATTTCACCCAAATTATGTCTAAATAACCACTACATTTTCATAGCTGATCATCAGTGGCAGGGCCGGATTAACAACCCCAGGGGCCCCTGGGCACTGAAGCTCACAGGGACCCCTAATCTAACACCAATTAATAATAATAATAATAATGTCTTTTCCTGTCATCTGCGTATGTTTCCATACACAGACGAAATTCGTCTCTGCATTTAACCCAACCACCTACCAGGTGGTGCAGTGAGCAGCCCGAAAGCGCCCGGGGAGCTGGAGAATAGGTGTGCACTCATAGACACCCCAAGGTGGGTAGTGGCCGGGGCGCGAACCCGCGTCCTTCGGGTCCCAAGTCAAAAGCCCTGCCACTAGACCATCTTGGCTCCTGTATGAGGTAGTTGATGTTGTGGTATAGAGGCAAAGTGGCATATGCAGTAAGGCACATAAGGCACATTTGGCATCCTTAGATAAGGCTAGTCAGAGAATACTGTATATGTATCAGCAGTAGTGTAGATATAAAAGTAGTGTAAATGTAAACAGTAGTAATAAATGTAAAACAGTAGTAATAAATGTAAACCGTATTAATAAATGTAAACAGTGAATGTAAACAGTAGTATGACTATAGGCAGTAATGTAATACAAACATTAGTGCAAATGAGAAGTAGTGCAAACTGAATGAGCACATGACCGAGAGTTTATTTTATTTTTGAAGACATGTTAAGTGCAATTTGAAATAAGAAATGTAAAATATGATAAAAATACATTTTTGTGTTTATTTCATTCCTATTCAAGACACATTGATAAGAATGACTATATATTTATTATAGGCGGATACAGAGTATCTTTGTTTACAATTTTGGTTGGTGGTGTGCCTCGGGATTTTTTTCAATGAAAACACTGTGCCTTGGCTCAAAAACGGTTGAAAAACACTGCCTTAATGAATGACTTTTTCTGTCTTTTTGCAGCACTTTATTTACAGCACTTTGAGCTTGTTAAGGCTGTAATAAAAAAGACTTGCATTCATGATTACTAGACTCCCTCCCTGCCATGTGATGATCTGACATTTTACAAAACTATGATATTATTCAATAAAACCTCCAACAAAAACAAGATGTTTGAATCTTAAAATGTGTGAGACAATTGCTGCTTACCTTACAGTACAATGTGATTTTTGGTCATGTGGATTTTAAGCATTCAGCAGCTCTTGCTGCTGGAGGATGGCAGATATCCTATGTTCATAATAAAACAATACTGTCTTTTTCCATGAACATTTATAGAAAGACTGCCTTCACAGAAGATAAAGCTGCTCATATAAAGATTTATATGATTGTTACATTACAGTAATTATAAGTCTGAAAGAAGTATAGGCCAACATTACCCAGGGATGAAGTCCAAAAAATGCAGTACAATTTGATACATGAGGAGGGGACATTCTACTTTATGCTTTGTATGAATGTCTTTGAATTTCAATGTTGCCATCTTGATCAGAAATCCTGGGAAGAAGTGCTGATTTAGTTCATGGGGCCATTCTGGTAAAAAAAAATAGTTTAATACATTTGTAAATAGGTTGTGTTGTTGAAATCCTAATAAAAGATTGAATTGTCAGTTGTCTTGTCTGACAACAATGTACAATACTGTAGCAGGATAACTTCTCTAACTTCTTAAACTTTGAGGACTGTTTTTCATTTTGTTTTTGCAATTTTACTGATGCCTTAAAAGGTTAGCGCTGTTTTATATTTTGGTTTTAGCAACAAAAGTTAAGTCACAACCTACCCACAAGTGATTCACACAACCCCATTAAAATACTGTAGTAATAATTTAATAGTTCAATTTGCGTTTATTTCTCATAAAACTAACATAAAGTACAATGAAATGCTCAGGATGAGAAGAACTGTTTTGACTTGCTTAAAAAAAGAACAAACAAACAAGAAATACTAAAGCATGCAATAAAGTACCAAAAAGTGAAAAAGTAGTTAAAATATTTACAACTAGAGAAATAAGTAAACAAAAACATGGTAGAATTTTAACAGTGCAAGTAGGATGAGTTTGTATGAATAAGTCTTTCAGGGTAATAATACAAGCAAAATCTAAAAAAGTTAAGTCTGGTCCTCATTCAAAAAACAAAAGAAAAAAACCAGAAAGTTCATTCTCAATAGTCCAGGTATCAAATCCGCTCATTCTCAATCAGTTCATCTGGACAATTTCTTTTTAGTAGAAACGTTTCACCCTCACTCCAGAGGGCTTCGTCAGTCAGAGCAGTCCAAAGCAAACTGAAGCTACCCCACCAAGTAAACAACTTAAGTGGACCAACCAGTTTGCTGTAGCCAAGATGGTTTCTGGGGGCTTGTCCCTCGTCGACTCCTCCCAGGCAGGCAGACATGTCCAAAAGAAAAAAACAAAAAAAATAGAAATGTTTCGTCTTTCATCTGGAAGACTTCTTCAGTCTGAGGAGCTGTATTCAGCTCAGTCTTATAAATAGCGCCTTCTCATAGTGGATCAACCAGTTTGCTGCTGACAGCCAAAACTCCCTGAAAGACTAAATGTTTTTTTTTCTTCTTTTTTTTGAATGTCCAGAGGACCAGACTTAACTTTTTTGGATTTTTCTACCTGGATTATTGAACATGCATCAGAATACAAGCTAAAATGCTCGATATACTGTATATTGCACATTAACAAACTACACAGGCTGTGTGACAGGTTATTGCACAGGTAGTGAGTGACATTGAGATTGAATTATGATGGTAAGTATACATAGATACTGTATCATACATGATACAGCCATAGTGCAGCAGCAATAAACATATTAGCTGTCACAAGCTAATATTAGTCATATTAGTCATCACAAATGTGGCTTGGTGCAAAGTTATTTACAGTTGTTCAGTAATATTTATCGAGTTTAGTAATCTGACAGCTTGTGGATAATATCCTATCCTTTACTCTTTTTTACGTAATGGCAGACTCCTGTATCGTCTGCCTGAGGTTTGTAGATAGAAGATTTCCTGTGCTGGGTGGGTGTGGTCCTTAATGATGCTGCATGCTTCACACAGACATCGGCTGTGGTAGATGTCCTGGATGGTGTGGAGACTGCTACCAGTGATAATATAGTGTACTGGAATATATACCAGTGTAATAATAATATATTTCAAGACTGCAGTCTGTTAAAACAGCAATATAATTTACTCTAAGTGCTGACATTCTTAGTGTGGCAAACGCAAGGGCGTCAGAAGCATCCCTAATGTGGGGGGGATACTAAGCTTGCTAAACTGGTGAGCGAGCAACACGGAGGTACTTCCACCTCCTCCACATCTGCATATTTTCTGCCGAGGCAGGAGACGTAGAGGAGAAGCACTGCAGGCAGCAGTGTTCAGAGTTGGAGGTAACCAGGGCCCCACAAGGATGTGTGCTGAGCCCCCTTCTATTCACCCTGCTAACACACGACTGCACACCATCGTACAGCTCCAACCACTTCATCAAGTTTGCGGACGACACAACAGTGGTAGGTCTCATCAGCAACAACGATGAGACGGACTACAGGAACGAGGTGAGCCGCTTGGCCTTGTGGTGCGGACACAACAATCTCACTCTCAACGTGGAGAAGACAAAGGAGATTGTTGTGGACTTCAGGAAGAGGGATGCACAACATGCCCCTCTGACCATCAACAGCACCGCAGTGGAGAGAGTGGACAGCACCAAGTTCCTGGGAGTGCACGTCTCAAAGGACCTGTCCTGGAGCAGGAACACTGCAGCACTGGCCAAGAAGGCTCACCAGCGTCTCTACTTTCTCCGCAAGCTGAAAAGGGCTGGAGCTTCAACCTCCATCATGAGCACCTTCTACAGAGGTGCCATAGAAAGTGTCCTGACCAGCTGCATCACTGTGTGGTTTGGTGCATGTACTGCATCCTGCCGCAAGAGCCTCCAGCGCATTGTGAGAGCAGCTGAGAAGATCGTGGGCACCTCCTTGCCCTCACTGCAGGACTTACACAGCAAACGCCTCAATCGGAAAGCCCACCGCATGGCAGGTGATCCCACACACCCACTACACAGCTGCTTCAGACTGCTGCCATCAGGGAGGAGACTGAGGAGTCTCCAGGCTCGAACCAGCAGACTGAGAGACAGCTCTGTTCATCAGGCAGTCAGAATGCTAAACACTCTGCCTGCTCTGCCTCCCCTCCCATTTGAACTGCCTTAACACTAAAACTTTCTCACATATTATCACTCAACACAAAGTTTTTAACACTAGACTCTGTCATCAAACGGGTTGATCACTGAACTCTCGGTCATGTGCTCATACAGTTTGCACTACTTCTCATACTTGCACTAATGTCTGTATTACATCACTGCCTATAATCATAATACTGTTTACATTCTCTGTTTACATTTATTAATACTGTTTACTTTTATTACTACTGCTTACATGTAATTACTACTGTTTACATTTATTTACACTACTCTAATATCTACACCACTGCTGGTACATATACAGTGTGCTCTGAACGGTCTTATTTAGGGATGCCCAATGTGCCTTACTGCATATGCCACTTTTTGCCTCTACAACAACATCAACTACTACCTCATACATATACTGTGTACATTGACTCATACGCTGCTTTGCCACTTTGCAAATGTCAATGCTAGAAACCTTTAGTTTATTTTAGTTATACTTTTTATACTCTTTTTTATACTAGTATGCAAAAACTCAGGACAATATTATGTTCATTAAATGTTTAATGTTTTAGTTTTAGAGTTGGTGTAAATTTTCATACTCTTATACCACTATGCAAAAAACTCAGGACAGTGTTAGTTTTACTATTTTATGCTTATGTCTATTATTATATGTTTCAGTGTTTCAATGTTTAGATGTTTACTGTTGCACCGAGGGACTGAGAGAAACGCAATTTCGGTCCTGTGTATGTCCTGCACTGTACATATTGCAGATCTGACAATAAAGTTGACTTTGACTTTTGACTTTGACTTTGATACACTGATGTGTGTAGGTGTGTGTGCACGTGTGTGTGTGTGTGTGCGTGCTTAAAAAAGTGTACACTAGTGTACAAACAAGCAACATTTCACCTAGATTTTCCTTTACTTACACACATTTAAAGCATGTTTCTCATCAAGTTTGTGTAAATTCAGCTGTGGGTTTTAAAGACATTTTAACTTTAATACACTTTAATACAGAGCATCAGATCGGCACTACAGGTAGTCCCCGACTTAAGAACGAGTTCCGTTCACCTGTTCGTAACACGAAAATCGATGTAAGTCGAAAATACGTCTAAACGACACCTCATACATGCTCCTCATACATCCAAAGGGCACTTCATACACCCAAGCACCTCATATGTACAGTACTGTATTTTTACCAAGCACTTAGCCTGTCCTAACACATTACCCTACATAATTATCAAAAACCACATAATGCCATAATGAAGGAAAAAAATAGTTATTTTTTTAATGGGAGCTGGTCATTTCTTCCTCCGTCTGTTAGCATGTTAGCTTGTGCACCTCTGAGCTCTGCAGCTTGCTTCACGAGGTCCACAGCATTTACAGCAACGTCTGTTAGCATGTTTGCTCGTTGCTAGCATGTTAGCTCGTTGCTCATCTGTCCTCCACTCCTCTTGTATTTCCACGCGCGGTCCAGAGGTCTACCTGCTCTGTAAGTTTCCACTGAGCGCGTCAGTGGAAACCCCTTCCTGTAAGTTTCAAGCTCCCCTAAAGCTAGATTCATACTTGACGCGTCGCGCAGCGCGCGAGGGTGCGCGCTCCAAAAGTGACGCAATTTCACAGTCCCCGCCCCTGCGCGTTGGCCCCGCGCAGGGGATTAGCGCGTGCCGTGCACCTCTGAATTTTTGAAACTCCGCAAGCCCTGCGCGCGCGCGGTGGGCGCTACGATTTGATTGACAGGTCCTCACCGACAGCCTTCACCCTCTTCACGCCGGAGCCTGCAGCTGTTTGCGCCGCTGTGGTCGTGGAGACGGAGTCGCGACGCATGGAGGAATGTTTTGTGACACAAAATGTATTAAATTCTCCTTCATTCCTGATCTGGAGTCGGACTTTTCTTTTGTTTTTTCGCCAAAAGTCACGTGATCGCTTTCTCCTCCGCTGACTCCATGCATTAAAACCGCAAATAAAGACAACAGTTCAGCACGCGAGCAGAAAGCTATTTGTTTTTGTTGTGTGACGTCAAACAGTTCTTCTTCTACGGTTGATTTCTTCTTCTACACCTTTCTTGCAACATATGCACAGGTTTTAGAGGGTACTGCCTCCTGCTGGTCCGTAAAAGAACAGCACTTTGCCATGCGCCGCTGTGCGTCAACCATAAACACAGAGGCGACACTGTAAACGCATTTCGCCGCACGGCTGTGTGCACGCGCGGCGCGCGCGCTCCAGCCTGCGGACCAAAGCGAAAGTCTAACTCAGCCTTTAGTTTCGTTTCCAGCTCCCCCCTTCCCTCCTGTAAGTTTCAAGCTCCCCTAAGTTTCGTTTCGGTACCGTATTTTCTGCTGTAAAGGTGCATAAACGGCGTAACTCAAACAATGCTTTTCAATGGGAGCGCGTTCGTAAAGTCGAATCGTCGTAATTCGAGACCGCCGTAAGTCGAGGACTACCTGTATTTATGTTTATAGAGAAATAAAAAACATCACCACTGGACTTTTTTACTTGTGTTCAACACTACTCATCTAAATTATGTTTCTCACGAAGCTTGGGGACAATAAGGTGTGGAGTTTTAAAGACATTTCAACATTACCCTTAACACACAGCGTCTCTTACACCTGCAGCGTCTTACAGCATCACTACTGCTAAGCTAAGATGCTATGTAGCGCTCCTCTCAAGCATCCTCCTAACCATGTACAGTATATATGTTTATGATCAACCCCCCGGTCAACAACTGCCCGCACTAAGCTTGCTAAACTGGTGAGCGAGCAACACGGAGGTACTTCCACCTCCTCCACATCTGCATATTTTCTGCCGAGGCAGGAGACGTAGAGGAGAAGCACTGCAGGCAGCAGTGTTCAGAGTTGGAGGTAACCAGGAAAACCTGGAGTGGAGTTTTAGTGGCTTGAGTATTCTCCTGTCAATCAAGTGGAATGGATTTGTTTACAAAGAAAGAAACGTGCAGACTGAACTAATGTTTCATAGTAAAAGTGTGTGTGTGAGGGGTCCAAAATGAAAGTTTTTTTAATGTGGGGGACACAGGTCCCCTTCACTTAAAATGGTGAGACGCCTATGGGCAAACTGTTCAACAAATGACTAAACTGGGGGAGTGGTGACGCAAAGGTCACAGACGGTGGGCCTGTGATTGGAAGGTCGCCGATTCAAGCCCCAGTAGACAACATCAAAATGTGGATGGAAAAGGTGAAACACCCACACCTGCCTCCACCCTCATTCACCCCACTCTGGGCCCCTGAGCAAGGCCCTTAACCCCCACCATCTGCTCCCTAAACAGGTCTCTCTTGAAAATGAGTTCCCGTGGCTCAATGAGACTACCTGTTTGAATAAAGGGTAAATGAAAAAATGAAAAGAAAAAAAAAAACAGCTCATGCTAACAGACATGGAAATGTTAAGCATATTGCTCTTGAGAAAAAAGTTACATTTCAAAGCAGAAATAAACCTGCTGGTCAGACTAAATCAAGCTATTGCTGAATATTTTTCTAAGTAAAAGCATCACGGTACAAACAAGTTATGAGGATGCAGAAAATCTTTATTGTAGCCTAATGTGTTTTCGTTTTTTTTATATGTGACACACAAAGCAAGTTTTTTTCTTCCCCAGGGATTTAACAATGAATGTAGCAAATAAAAATGTGGAACAATTTATACCCACTTCTTAAAACAACAGTCACATGATAACATAAACAATAAGTTATAAATGTAGAACCCTACATCATACATGCACAATAATATATGTTGTACAATGCATTCAAATCTTAATTAAATTAGAGTAAAATGATCAAATATCAGCAACCATACACTATTTAGAATGTATTTAACACAGGTTTTTACATTATGATGGTGTTAGTGACCAGGGTTGCATGATCATACATAATAAAGGAAATACAATTCAACAAGAGAAAATAGTTTGTCTCATGACTGTAAGTATAGGAGACAAACAAAGTGATCATTGTTTCAGGAAATCCTAGAAAGAGCACGTTTAAACACATAAGAACTAACTCTAACGTGCACACACACTCATTCGCCAAGTAACGGTGTGCACTCCATCACAGAGTGACTAGCGAGCCACAAATCATTCGGTTAGCATAGACAAACAACCGATTCATCTTCCACATATTCAGATCTGCTCCCGTCAGCAGCAGCAAACCACCAGATTAAGTCTCGACTCAGACCTGAGAAGTCTGTGTTCCAAGAACTCATATTACCTCTTCAAGCCTCCTACTCCATTCAAATGGATGTCACATCGCGTTTAGCTGTTTTTATCTAAAAACTACTCGTGCCACCACATTCAAATTAATGATACTTATATGTCTCTACAGCCTATAGTAAATGACAGATGTCATTCCTTGGGTCGTTGTGAGGAAATTTATCTCTGCAGAAGCTTCAATTGTGCAAATGAGTAAAAATACAGGAAGTGTTTGTAAGGAGTCAGACTGGAGGTTGCCATGGCGTGCTTACTCTTTTTTGACGCCTAAGAATTTCAATTTAATTTGAGTTTAGTCGCATGGCTGATTACAGTGGGTCCCTGTACCTCTGAGAGGTGCTGGTACATGGCAGTGGAGGAGGAATTGGCTTTCCACCCATAACTCTCAAGCTGCCATGACCAAAATCACAGAGGGGGGGAAACAAGTCTGTCCAGCCATGATAAATGCTCTCAGGACAAATCTGTGAATGACAGGAAAGCTCTCGCCTTGCATTACAATATTATTTTCTCTGAGACTGTGATAACATTTTGTGATTTCAGAGAAAAGAAAGAAAGAAGCAAACAAAAGTATGCATATTTACGTGTAGATATACACACCAAATGCAGACATTTTATATCTATTAAAATAGCATATGCCAAATTGGTCTTAAAACAGCAAGTTTTAGTGATCCGTTTTCTTTTTTATTTCTCACACCGATTTTGCTGTTTGCGTGTAGCTCAGGATTTGGTCTCTCACTATAACCTTGTCCAAAGATGGGCACATTCTGAGGGAAAAGAAAGGGATGGCTTTGGTTTCAGGGCTGCAGCTTTTTAATTTGTGAAGGATCATTAGCCAAGGAAGGCTCCTGCTTGTAGCTCTGGGGGGATGGGGAAATCAAATACATGCAGCTCAAAAAGATACCTCTTTATCTGTGTAATAGTTGCAGCTCTCACAACTGGCGGTGTGAAGATAATATAATTCGCGCATTTAGCAGCAACGTGAAACTCCACTGTAAAGATCTGTTTTAGGGAAAACTAACAACTTTATGCAAAGCCTTTAAAATATACAGGAATACCAAGTTAGATTGAATCAAACAATGTATATCCTGCTGTCATCATGTTCCACTCCTACACACAGAGGAGGGTGTGTGGGCATGAAGTGTCAGGCGGGGGTCCCACTTACTGCTGCAGGTAATGTAAAACAGATCCATATATGCAAAAAAGTGTACACAAATGAAAATAAACAAGAGTACTGGTACTTGTACAGGGTAGAGTTTTGTTTTATCATCAGGTTGATCTATGGAAGGCCTTTCTTAAAGGAGTGCTAGACTAAGACTATGCTATGTTGAGAAATTATAGATTTGCCAATATGGTCAAACCATGAAAAGTACTGTACTTAGATATCTTATCTTATGTGTTTGAAATGACTATCAGCTAATACCACAACTAATTTGAGCACAGTACAGTATCTGTAAAATTCACTGTTATATTCATATTTGTGTAAGAAATTGTCACTTAAAAGTTAATCAGCTACTGTATAGACGTACATCCAGTAATTACTTTCTGAAAGTTTAATTGAATTCTGGCCAATGGTTTATGAGATATTTTGACAGACATGCCAATGTCCTGCAATGTGTTACCTTCAAAGTAGGGATGCACAATATTATCGGCATGGTATCGGTATCAGCCGATATTAGCATTAATATTCTATATTGGATATCTGACATTCCATCAAAATAACTCACCAATATAAAAGGCGCTGTATTTGTTTGACAACCCAGTGACAAGGATGCCTGCAGCACCAGCACAATGTGATGACGTCACGTGCGCCTACCTGATCTCATGGCGGAGAGGAAAATTCAAAATGTCGGCGGTGTGGAAGTTTTTGTTTTTGTTGGTGAGGATGTTGGATTCTAAAGATTTTTGGACTACTTTGATCCTCTCTACATCGTCCCCAGTCAGATATATTTTTCCGACGTAACATTACCTGAGTCACAAGCCGTTATTTGTCATTGAGAAGCTAATAGCCGATAGCACTTGGGTGAGTTTTACCACAGACATTTGGACGTCAAGTGTTAGCCCCTTTAGCATGATTAGTCTTAAGGCACAATGGATAGACAAAAACTTTAATCTTAAAAAGGATGTCCTTCATGCACAAGAGAGCAGAGGATCCCACACTGCAGCTAGGAACCTAGAACAAGCATCCACAGGAGAGACAGCATCGCAGGTGAATGCTAATAAATAATATTTAACAATTTTAATTTAATATGAGTTATACGGCTATGCATATGGCTGTTACTGAATATGTCACCAGCTCTTACAGCTATTACACATTTTTTTGTAGTAAATAAGCCTAAATAAGAGGGCTATGTTCTTACAAAGGAAAGTATATAAAAATATCAGTATCAGTTATCGGCATATCGGATATCGGCCAAAAATCGAATATCGTGCATCCATACTTCAAAGTATGTTTTTGGGATAATACTCAGCTAACTTAACACTAAGTTTTGGCAGTTTTTGTGTGTGTATGTGCTGTTTGTTTTTTTATCAGTTGGCTATGGCAGCCATCTTTAAGTAAGCTGAGTCCAAACATTAACCGCATAAAAGTTATTTACTGCATTGTAATTTAAAATCCATTCAGTAACTCACAACAAACAGAGTTGATTCAAGTGTGGTGCAATAAGCTACCGCTCTGTGGCGGGCAATAATTACTTAAACTTTTGTTCCATAAATTTTCAGATATGACACTATAGCGAATACTGACAACGTTCACCTTCTTTAATTTTCCACTGCTCGGTGTGCCTTGGGGGAAAAACACACAAAACATTAATTATTAAATTGTTTTCACTCTCCTGTGCTGTTTTCTCTGTGTATGTACGACTTCAATAGGCAATTTCTCTGTACCTCCTACATTCAGAAGAATAAATGCTCATATGCTGCCTTTTGATCCAAATCAATAGTGAGGAAACAATACAATCAAGAGCCTGAGGCAAAGCACTCGTTCTATTGAACACATGTCTTGGTAGTGATTGCTCTAGGAGACGCAGTACAATCACAGAATACCCAGAATTTTACCTCCTATTATTTCGCTTTCCTTCAGCATTTTCTGTCTTTCTTAAAAGAATGTGAGCAAAATAAACAAACAAAAAAGACAAGGATGAAAGTATGATTTTTTGCGTGCCAGGAAAAAATGGCGCAAACAAAACAATAAATAAAATAATACATTTGATGCTCAAAACTAAAATGTCAGATGTTTAAAGATTGCAAAATCTGTCTGCATAAAGTCTCATAATCATCTCTGCTTGTCACTTGTGTAACGCCACCCCAGTTGCATCATCAATATTCCAATATCAGCTAACACAGGGAAATCTGCTGCCTGCATGTGACTGATAAAGCATGACTGAGCTTGCGAGCCGCACGCTCCTCTTCAAAGGGAAAAGGGTGACGAGGCAGTTCTTGCAATGAAATGTAAGAGCTGTATGTTTTTGTGTCGCACAGTTTCGTGTTTCTGTCATCAGACTGTTATAAAACCCCAGCAGGCTATTTATAGGAACATGTCCATGGGCAGGTTGGTGGTTTGAAGCAGTGCAGTGAAGATTTACTACAGCGCCTTCTCTTCAAAGTAGTTGTTGGGTTTCACTGCATCAGTCAGTCACGTTAGATGTGAAGTGAAGGTCTGATTACTGGTTTTAGACAGTAAAGAGAAAAGATGTTGATGAATGATAACCTTTGATGGTTTAGGTCTACATGAGTGCAATTCATAAGCAGGAGGCAGATGATGGGAGATGATGAAGCTTTAAACAGCGGGTGCCTGAGTGTGAAAACGTTTGTTGCATGGAGCACTGTCAAGTCGGGTAGAAGATTTTCCCATTTCCATAGCTCTGAATCTTTTAACGTCGTTTTACATTGTTTGACCTATGACCTCACACACATCATAAATCAAATATCTATAAATCCATCTCCTTTCTCTAATGTTTTAGTATGTAATTCTGGCAAATTCATAACTTGTTAAATTGTTGTTTTGTGTATTTGAAGTTTTTATTCTTCTGCACTTAAAAGAAAAATGTATTACTTATTTTTCATGATATTTTATCCTTTCATAAATCAAATATATTCATCTCATACCAGACATTGAGGGTTTTGTTCATTTTTATGCTTTTCAAAATATTTAACTTGATTTGTAAATATTTCATCAGAGAAATACTTTGGCATAAATTGATTTAAAAATGCTCTTTTTTTTGGATCTGCTTGTGTACTTTCTTTTTTCCCCTTTTATTGTACTTTGTGTTTTTAACAAAACTGTTCTCCTATTTTTAGCTTTTAGCTAGCATTTTGTTACATTTAGAAAGTTACCTGTTTTACTTTTTGGTTGCTTTTCTGTTACTGATTGCTAGTCTTTTGTTGCTTTTAGTTAGTCCCTTGCCACTTTCATATTTTAACTTCAAGCTACAGTTTTGCTACTTTCAGCTAGTGTTTAGCTACGTTTAGCAGCCTTTTGCTACTTTTAGCATCTTGCTTCAGTTTAGCTTTTTTAAGGTTTTTGCTAGTGTTTGCTACTTTTAACTTTAGCAAATTAGTTTAGCTTCTTCAACATGTTTCAAAAGTTATTTAGCACTCAACATTCACACAAATTTTTCACAGAAAAGGCA
>JBBPBX010019622.1:12277-44284 GCA_038048925.1 Garcialebias charrua | reverse complement strand
CATCCATCCATCCATCAATTCAACCATATGTCCATCAGTCTGTTCATCCATCCATCCATCCATCCAGTCCATCTATCCATCCAGCCATCCATCCATCCAGCCAGCACTTTTAGAATCTGGTTTTAATATATTTTTCTCACATGACTTGTATCATCTGGCAGCAGCTGTAACATTTAAACTCCGCTGAGTTGAAGTCAGAGATCGTGTTGTGTTGCAAACTCTGTGATGTTTTCAGCAAACCTGCTCAAGTCGGTGCTGAACCCATAATCTGGGAACCCCCCCCCCCCCAAACCTAAAAACACCAGGAAGTTGAGTAACTTTGAACATTTGAAAAGATTGTAAAGCATTTCAATCAATAAATAAATCATATAAAACAGACCCTCTAATGCTTCCAGCTTGTAGAGCAGTGAGGATGTAAAACTTTTCATTCTAAATAAACTGTATTTAGAGGAACTCAAGTTTGATGCAAAGATTTGTTTTTGAAAGATCAGTCTGCCTTCCAAAGGCAAAAACAGAAAAAACGTTTTTGCAAGTGCATGTGTGTGCGTGTGTGTGTGCCTTCATTTGCATCATTAAAAAAATCTCACTAAATACTGATTGAATGAACATGAGTGAAATTCTCAGAAAATGGTCATTTGATGTTTACCACAACCTGTTTATCTGTTGGTGTTGATCTCATTCAAGATGGCTGCCACAGCCAAGCGACCTTTTCAAACACAGAAATGGCTATAGAGATATTGTAGTTGTGTAGTTGTAGCTGAGAGTTATCTCCATCACATTCTCTGAGCACTGCACTGTGCACAAGATATTTTCCTCAAACGCTTGTTCAAACCAGGACTCTTGCAGGGTGTGGCTGTCTTGGAATTCATCGTCGGTCGTAAAAGGCAGCAGGTGTCATGGCACCGTCAGAAAACACCCGGTCTTTTGTTGTTCTGCTTCCATTAGCCTCATGTTTTAATTGATTTCAACACTTCCCATTGTGATCAACCTGATCAGCTTTTGTTGCTGCTTTAGGATTTCTTCCTGTACAGAGTCTGTTAAACTGGAGTTGATGACCACGTCTTGCTCCAGGGACCTGCAGGTTCTCCCACAGGTTGTGTCCTGTCTCCCTGGTTTTTTATATCACGCACAGACAGCCGCAGAACATGTCAGAAAAGCAGCTGCAGTATAGAACTGCTTTCAGACGATACAGCCTTCTTGATTGACATTAGGTAGGGAAACCAAAAGAAAGCATCATTCATAATATGGAAGTTGAAATGAAGGACTCTAATATCTCAGCAGTGTCAGTGACTCTCACTTAAATAAGGGTCAAAAAGCTGTATTTACTGCAGAGACGTCACTGGTATATGTCAGCGTGGCTGTTTATGTAATTTTTACATGTTTAAATCATTTTTCATTTAAGGTTTTCTACTTTCTTTTGTCTTTTTGTTTAATGGCACAATGGTGAAGGAACAGAACGTTCTGAAGGATATTCTGAGGGATGTTTTTGGAAAACATGTTACTGAGAGAGCAAGGACCACACCCTTCCACTCATTTATTCATTATTTCAAACATGCCTTTCATGCCATTCAGTCCATATACAAGCGGTGCAAGGGTTTGGTTCCCATTGCCAGCAGAAAGTCGGACCCCTTCGTAGTGGGAGTTGGACTCTGCCAACGATTCTGGACAGAATTTCTCGGTGCAGCTGGTGGAGAGTTTCTGGTTCGGTGGCCTCAGGAGTCCATCTCTGCTCTTTGCAGATGATGTGGTCCTGTTGGCGTCATCGTGCCGTGACCTTCAGTTCTCACAGAGTTTTGTTCACGAGTGAGGGAAGAATGGAGCGTGACATTGACAAACGGATTGGTGCAGCATCTGCAGTATTGTGGACTCTGTACCGGTCCGTTGTGGTGAAGAGGGAGCTGAGCTGTAAGGTAAAGCTCTCTGTTCGCAGCTTGGTCTACATTCCCGCCCTCTCACACTTTGGTTGTCAACTGAAAGAACAAGCAGTTGAAACGAGTTTCCTCCGCAGGGTAGCTGGACTCTCCTGTAGAGACAGGGCGAGAAGTTCAGTTATCAGGAGAAACTCGGAGTAGAACCACTGCTCCTCCACATAAAGAGGAGCAGTTGAAGTGGTTTGGGCATCTGGTAAGGATGCTCCCTGGGAACCTCCAGGTGCTTTGGGCATGTCCAAGAGGAGACCCCAGAGAAGACCCAGGACACGCTGGAGAGACTATGTCTCTCAGTTGGCCTGAGAACACCGTGGAATCCTCCCAGAAGAGCTGGAGCAGGGGTCTGCAACCTGCGGCTCTTTGGTCTCTCTGCAGCGGCTCTTTCAAGCTTTGACCAAAACTGACAACTGAATTTTATTGGTTGTTCTAACAACTAAAAGAGCTAGTTTTAGCAGTTTTCCTGTAATTTATTTAGCAAATATATGAATACTAGAAACATTACAAGGAATAAAATATATTCACTTTCAGTTTATGCTTTATTTCTTCAAAGTAGGATATGTAATTTTTCTACAATAAAAAAAATCGCATAAGAATTCATACAGTAGTTTATTTTTTTTAGTTTTTAGAAACTGGGCAACAGTTTTTCCCCCTTCTTTACAAGAATCTCGTCTTTTCTATTGTCTTAGAATGTAAAAATATAAATAAATGTTAAAAATCATTAGATATTTTTAGTTTTATAAAATCACCCCTACTGTCCAGAAAAGTGCCCTCCAACAAACTTAAAGTGGTCTGTGGGTCACCAGTTGAAAATCCCAGTTGAGCAGGTGTTGTGGCTCCGGACACGTTTAATTTATTGACCGAAGGGGCAGAAAGGGCCCTTTTGATCGTAAAGGTTGCAGACCCCTGGTCTAGAAGAAGTGGCTGTGGAAAGAGATGTCTGGACCTCACTGCTCAAGCTGCCGCTCCGAGACACAATTTCAGAAGAAGCAGAAGATGATGGATGAAAAAAAGAAACTGTGCAGATGACGTGACTGAACATTGTTGGATTTTGTACCTGGATTATTGAGTCAGAGTCAGAGAGTCTTTATTGTCATTTGCACCGCATGTAGTACATGTGATGAAACGAGATTATGTACACAGGGTCCCAGTTACATCCAACAACAAAATGTAAGAGAACAGTAATAACATCTAAGATATGAACTAAGAAAAACATCAACTAAAAATACACTAAGCACTAATGTAGTAGAAAAACATCATTACAAACAGCAGCACGAACATGAGTCTGTATGAGCAGATGGTCACAGATGAACACAGCAACAAGAAAACAGATCAGCATCAGCATGATGTGATATTTTGCAGTGTTTATTCTTATTATTTATTTATTCATGAGTCTAACAGCCTCAGGGTAGAAGCTGTTCCTCAGTCTAGTGGTTCTACATTTGATGCTCCTCAACCTCCGTCCTGAGGGGAGTGGGGCAAAGAGTGAGTGTGCTGGGTGAGTGAGGTCTTTCATGATGCAGGTGGCTCTTTTCCTGCATCTGGAGGTGTAGATGTCTGTGATGGTGGGGAGACTGACTCCAACATCTTCTGTGCAGCCTTCACCACTCTCTGCAGAGCTTTTCTTTCTGCAGCTGTGCAGCCTCCATGCCACACGTTGATGCTGGAGCACAGGATGCTCTCCACTGCATCTCCACTTGAGCATGAACATTTAAATGTATTGGTGTATTTGACACAGTGGCTCATGCGTGTACATGTGCAGGGCTGCAGGAGGTGAGGTGCCAAAGGGGACAGTGACTTTTCATCACCCCTCTTGTTGAAATCATCATCCTCACACATTGTTATAAAAGTGCATCTGACTCCAGCTTCACCCTCAGTTCTTGTGTTGCTTCTCGTGTGTCGACAACAAGCAGGTTTGTGATGTTCTGTCAGCTCAGGCATGTTGCTGTTTGTTGGAAGAGGGATGGGTGAGACCCCAGCACTCCCTCGCTCCTCTCCTCTGTCATGTGCAGTTTTCTCCACCCCTCCGTCTCTCTGTGTTCTCTTCTCGACCCTGCTCTCATTCCATCAGGTCCTCCCAACACTCAGCCTCTCATCTCCGTCAGCGAGAGGATCAGAGGGAGACGAGAAGTGACGGGGGAGCAACATCAGCACCACTCACAGCCATCTCCCTCCAGGGACACAAGGAGAGAGGAGCAGGAGGTGGGGGAGCAGAAGAAGTGAGGAAGGAGAAGTTGGGAGTCAGAGCTGGAAGATCTTTCTCCCTCTTTCCTTCTTGACTGAGAGCACTGCCTGGCTCCTCTCTTCTTCCTCTCTCCTCCTCCTCCTGGTCTCCTCTGCTCCTCTTCTCCTCCAGACTCTCCTCCCAGCTCCGCCGTGGGGTCTCAGCTCTCCATCTCCCTCCCCCCCTCCCTGTCTCCCTACCTTCCCCGGGCGCTGCTGGGAGCCTCCAGGCTGCTGCGCCGCAGGAGGATGTCTCGCAGGGAGTCTCCCCCGCCATCACCTCCCCAGCTGCTGGGAGGCCAGAGGGGGGAGCTGGAGGAGGAGAGGCCGGAGCGAGCGGAGCCGCTGTCGGATGCTGAGAGGGACATCATCCAGGACACATGGGGACATGTCTACAAGGACTGCGAGGACGTGGGGGTGTCCGTGCTCATACGGTGAGTTGGATCAAAATGTTCTGGAGCGTCTGAAGTTTCAGCTCAGGGTTTGGGTTGTCGGTGCAATTCCCCAGAGATGACAGGCTTTATGAAAAATGTTGTTTGCATCACAAATTTGAATGTTTTTGTAATGATCCTGCATAAAAGCCTGCTGATACCACACACCTGTCATTCCATCTTAATAAGACAGGTAGACGTAAATGCAGAGTAGAAATTAAGCCTTAATAAACAGTCGCTGCGCAAAAAAGCAAAAGTCCTGGTAAAATAAAAATTGTGAAAATGACAACAGTTTCTTGTTATTATGTCAAAATATGAGTATTAACAATGTCAATGGAGGAGATGAGTTGAGTTCAAAAGATCCTTTCTTTTCATTTTGGAGAGTGAATCCACAGCTTGGATGGAAGACAGTGAGAGTTTGGATGTGCACTCTGGGGACGTTTGAGAGAAAAGTCCAAGCAGCGAGGGACACATGGACAGAAGACAAAAAGACAATACAGTAGTTTTTTTTATGAATGTGAGCTTTATGTGAATAAGTAAAGCTTGTTTATCATAACTTTAAAAAGTTTAGACAGCACAAAAAATGACATCGTCACGCTCTAAGTAGGTGCTTTTAAATAAAATTATTATTATTATTATTATTATTATTATTATTATTATTATTATTATTATGGGCAAATCTTCAAAAATCATGAAACTTAAACTATAATTATTAAAAAAAAATGCTGAAGATCTCCAGACACATGCAGTCCAACTTTCTGCATCCTGTTTAATCTTTGAATCATGATTCAGCGCTCCAAACACACCTGGGGCTTCTCACTTGGCAAAAGCTCATTTTTGTCTATAAGGAAATTTGCAATTTCTTGGTAATTTTTTTTTATTTTGCATAAACAGTTCCAACAGAGTCGCTCCTTTTTTTATTCAAACAAAGCTGCAAGAAAAGATGCAAATTGTGCCAGAAAGGAAGAATGATGGGTGAATAATAATCAGGG
Source organism: Garcialebias charrua (assembly GCA_038048925.1). Taxonomy (NCBI): domain Eukaryota; kingdom Metazoa; phylum Chordata; class Actinopteri; order Cyprinodontiformes; family Rivulidae; genus Garcialebias; species Garcialebias charrua. The sequence continues at coordinate 38,713 of JBBPBX010019622.1, read as the reverse complement.
TGCTTCAGTGCTTTTGTAGTGGCACCCTTTTATGAGCTTTGCTTATGTAACATAGTCCAACACAATCTGGATCATATTCATCACTAAACCCTTGAAAAGGAAGTCTGGTTTTAAATAAAATTGACAAGATGAAACTTATTTAAATGTTTCAACAGGAATCTTTAGAGGAGTCACACAGGATGTGCAATGGTTTGTGGCTCATTGATGGAAGACATCCTACACTTTTCAATTCAAATCTCAGAAGCAAAACAAAAGTTTGTGCCAGATGTTTTATGCACACAAGTCTCAGTAATGTCTAAAAATACAGACCACTCCATTTACTGATTCAAATACAAACAACAGACATTTCATTTCCTGTGAAAATGCAGTATGAATGCTTATGGCTGAACAAATTCCATTAAAAACAGCTGAAATGAACAACAGCAACAACAAAAACATGCTGAAATGTTGCAGAAATGGAAGAACAAGCCTAAATTAGCAGAAGAAAGCAGAAAGAACACATATTTGCTGAATTAAGTTTTAATAAGCAGAGAATATCACAAAAATAAAGAAAGTAGGTAAAAAAGGCTAAAATTAGCACGAAAAGAGCTGAAAAGTAGTTGAAAGGCAGAAAGAAGCTTAAACTACCAGAAATTAGTGAAAAATGCTGAAATGAGCTAAAAAATGGTGGAATTGGCTGAAAAAGCTAAAATTAGCATTAAACAGCTAAACGGTATATAGTTGAATTAGTAGACATGGCTGAAATTAGGGATGCACCGATCCACATTTCTCACTTCCGATCCGATACCGATACTTATTAACTCAGTATCGACCGATACCGATACTTTCCCGATCCGATACTGTTCAGGTATTTGACTCTGTATAATGAAACTTTTGCACCCAAACTATTCATTTTAACATTGTGTGAGATAAACCCAATGAAGACACTCTTAAGCCTTACAATAGAATGAAAAGTACAATGAAAAGTGTGTTATAAATTGAATTAATTATTATTATTATTACAATAGGGAACCCCCTTATTGTAAGGCTTAAGAGTGTCTTCATTGGGTTTATCTCACACAATGTTAAAAAGGGCAGTCACAGATTGTGATTGAACACAAATGCTCTTTGAAGCTGGATCGGAAAAGTATCGGCAGGTTTGATCCGATACCCGATACTTAAATAATGCTGGTATCGGATACCGATACCGATACTGGATCGGATCTGCCCCATCCCTAGCTGAAATCAGCATAAAAAGCTGAAATTAGCATGAAGAAGTAGCAAAAATTACCATAAAATACTTGAATTTTTCTGATCACAGCTGAACTTGGCTAAAAATGCTTAAGAAAGTAGCTAAAAGATAGAACAAGCTTAAATTAGCAGAAGAAAGCAGAAAGAACATTTGTTTGCTGAAAGAATCTGAAATTAGTCCTAAAAAGTGGAAATCATGTAAAAAGCTGAAGTTAGCATAAAGTCGAAAAGTAGCTAAAAGACAGAAATAAGCTTAAATTATCAGAAGGAAGTAGAGAGAGCACATTTTTGCTGAATTAGGATGAAAAAAGTTGAAATGAGAGCAAAAAAAGTGGAATTAGCTAAAATGATCACAGCTAAATAGTAGCTGAAATAGCAGAAATAATCTGAAATTAGCAGAAAGAAGTTAGAAGAAGCTCAAAAATGTTGAAGAAAGAACCTGTAAGCAGCACAAAACAGCTGAAAAACAGATGAAATAGCTGAAAGTAGCTGAAAAAAGTTTAACTTTGAACAAAGAAGCAGAACAAAACGTGAAAGGAGCAGTAAATCATTGTAAACAGATCTAAATATTTGAAAGATGTAAAATGAGCTCTGCTCCAATGAGAAAAAAATGGCAGAGAAGGCTAAATATTTCAAAAAGCTAAAGTTGGACCAATACCAAAAGTCATAGCAGGATTGTCCTGAAAGAGCAAAATGTTTTGATGAGTTGTTGAAATAACTTGAAAACTGAGGGACGAGAATTGTGCCAAAAAAATGTACATAAGAAAAATGGATCACATATGTGTGAAAGCTTCAAAAACATTCACACAATTAATATATTTTAAAATAAGCTCTCTTTTAGCAGGACAGTTCTTGGTCCTTGTTGCTCAACAAAGACCCGAGTGTGTCACGTGGACTCTCTTTCTGAACACCAGTAGAGCCTTTGGCCACTCCCATGATTAGTTTGAGTCCACAGCTATCAAACGACCACAGATACATTCTGTGACCTGACTGCACAACGCCACGGCTGACTGAACCGCAGAGGATCAGAGCCACGGGTCTGCTGGGGGCAAGCCTGAGCAGAAGAAAAATGAATTTCGATCGTTCCACCACCGCGCTTCTGAATCAACACAGTAACACCCTGCAGGGAAATTTACAATGTGGGTTGATTTGCAAAACATGCGTGTAAATTAGTGTCATAGCCTTTGGAAATGGGGTGAGTGTTTGAGTCGTGGCTGAAATAAACAGTTATTTCTCAGCAGTAGATCACACTTTAAAGAACGTTCATGTTTTTAAACGAATTTATTATTCTATATAATAATTGAAACTTACAGAGAAACCGATTTGGAAATAATAAAGAAAATGAAGATAAGACAAAATGCAGCGTATAGTTAAAGAGGAGATGTGGTCTGAGCGTTGTTATTCATTTGTGGATTTTGATCATTCTGGTTTTGTACGATTATTTTTATTCATTTCATATCTTAAAAATAATTAATTATTCATTTCATTTCATATCCTAAAAAAAATTGTAATTATATTTACAACAACAACAAAAAGAAAAGAAAAGAAAACCAATACAATGAAATGAAAGGTAGCAGAGAGAAGAAATTTTTTTCTCATAAGTAAAATTCAAACAACAACATTCTTCAGTTAGTAAAACAATAAAACAAAAAATGAAATCCTTCTAGAACAACAATTCATTTGAGTACACATTATACAGTTTCATATTTTTTCAGCAATCCAAACTTTATCAATTTCTTAAACATGTACATTGACTTTGCACTTTTAATATCTTTTTCCAGATTATTCCACAATCTCACTCCTTGTATTGAGGTACATCGTTCTTTCAAACTGGTTCTAAATTTAGTATAAATAAATTTAGTTGTTATGAACATCCCCGTCCCCTTAAGATTATAGCAGCTTTCTCTCTTTGTAAAAATTCTCTGGATGTTCAAAGGTAATGAATTTTTGTGAGCCCTATACATTATTAATACAATTTTATAATCAATCAAGTCGTGAAATTTCAATAATTTCAGTTTACAAATTAATACATTAGATGGATGTCTTATTCTAATTTTATGACCAGCACATGTACATCTGTCTTCTCTTGTATCCGGTGGTGAGAACATCTGCTACATTTGTGCAGTATTGCCAGGTCATGCTTTGCTTCATATTCTGACTTCCTGTTAGTTCCAAAGGTTTTAGTTTTGGCTCCACGACCTGCCTCCTGCATGTCTCAGTTCAGGTCTGATGGGAATTACGTCTCTTTTCTGGGATTATACTCATTTGGCTTGACTCATCTGTTTCTTTCAGCACCCAAACAACTCCCACATATCCATTTCAGAGTGGTCAAAGAGCTGTTTTTCTCATCAAAACTTTTATTGATTTTATTGTTTGAGAAAGGAGTAAAGCAAAGTCTGCTTTGAAAAAAAAAAAGACATGTCAACATTAAAGGCCTAGCGTTTCTTTGCCATCTTTCATGCCAGAATTTTAAATTCAGATGATTTTTCTATGGAAGGACAGACTTGTATCATTGTTGTTCACACTTTGTATCAGCAGTTATGAGCAGTCTCATGCAGACTCATGTGGTAGCTCATGTGTTCAGGACGACTCCACCTGATCAAGTTTTAGCTCAGGGTTTATAAAAGTGTCTAAAGTTTGAGTTTTTATTTTAAGGCTAATTTTCATTAGCTGTGGCAGTTACCCTGAATGGGGTTGACTTGAAAAAAGCCATTCAGTTATAGATGTAAAACCAGTAATTACTTTGTGACGTTTCTTCCAGATCTGTTTAGAACTTCACGAGACTCTTCTTGCTAAAAAAAAAAAGATTTATTAAGAAACCACACAGGAGAAAGGTAAACTATAATACAGTACAGGGGAACAAAGACAAGGAAAACAAACGTGACTTTTTACAGGTAGTCCTCGACTTACGATGGTCTCGACTTACGACGTTTCGGGGTTACGTCATGTATCTTGTAAAAAATAAAAAATAAAATTTTAAAAATCTTATTTTATGTGTTTAAATGTTCTTGATTTTACGTGTACAGCACTTTGTTGCAGTTGTGGTTGTTTTAATTGGCTTTATAAACAAATTATTATTATTATTATTATTTTGAAGCCGATTTACGCAGTTTCCGGCAGTTTCCGGTTAGCTGCGGCTGCTACAAAACTTGTTGGAGCAAGCTGGACAGACAGCTGGCTTTGGACGTACCGTGTGTCCGATCAGAGGTTGCTGCGCTCGGATACATGAACTGGGAGATGAACGGCGAAACGGCTTCACCAGCATACCAGTTAGCTGTGGAGTCTACAGCTTGCACTGCCCTGTACTCTCTAAAAAAACTAAGTCTGGTCCTCTCGACATTCAAAAAACAAAACTTGTTGGAGCAAGCTGGACACGCAGCAGCTGCGGAAAAGTAGCTGTTTTATGGACGGCGGTTTTACAAAGTAAACGAATGGAGAATACAGTGGAGGGACGGATGGACGAAGGTAAAAGGCTTCACCAGCATACCAGTAAGTTATTAACTCTTTTTTTCCTTCATTATGGCTCCTAAATGTATGTGTTTTTTGTTAATTATGTAGGGTAATGTGTTAGGATAGGCTAAGTGCTTGGTAAAATAAAGTACTGTACGTATGAGGTGCCGTTTGGACGTATTTTCTGACTTACGTCGATTTCCGAGTTACGAACAGGCGTAGGAACGGAACTGCATCGTAACTCAGGGACCACCTGTATTTTATTTTACTTTTTTAGTAAAGATGAAAGAGGCAGGTTTATTTGTGTACACAGGTTTAAGTCAAGGTTTTGTTCACAGGGCAGAGTTGACTAAACCCACAAAACTTGTCACAGAGAATAACCTCGATTTAACTGCCATTGTGTTTATAGCCACACTTTGTCCACCATCAGTCATGTTCTGCTATAATTACTGAACCCACGTGCAGGAAGACCACAAGAAACTCCAAAAAGTAAAATACCTGTAACAGTTTATTTTCAATAAACAAAACAAGGTTCATTCAACCTTTATTAATTTTCATAGGTACTGTAGGTCTGATCATCCCTGATGCATCCTTACATTTCTATGCTGATGACACAGTTGTTTATTGTCGAGCTCGACATCATCCAGTCAGATTTGTTCCATCTCAAACTTGTCCTAAACGCAGATAAAACCAAAGGGATGCTTTTTTCGATCAGAGTCGGTCTCAGCAGTTCTTACTCTGATTTTATCCTCAAATGGTGTCCCTATTGAGTTTGTTGATTCTTGTAAATATTTTGGTATCTTGGTCGACTCGCATCTTCTCTTTTAAGCTCCACGTGGAAAACTTGGTAAAGAAAGTTAAACTGGGTTTCTTTTTGATCATGTCTGTTTAAGAAACAGATCATTTACAGGGCGGCCTTGGCGTAGTGGTAATGGCAGTCATCCCCCGATCGGAAGGTTGGCGGTTCGAATCCCGGTTCCCCACACCATGTGTCGTTTTGTCCTTGGGCAAGACACCGGTAGGACTGGAAAGCGCTTTGCATGGCAATCTGCCGCTACCGGTGTATGAATGTGTGTATGAATGGGTGGATGGTTGGTATTGTAAAGCGCTTTGGGGCCCCTCATAGGGGGCTGGAAAGCACTATACAGTATAAATAAGCTCCATTTACCATGTCTAACTCTGAATGCTAGGAAACGCCTTGTAACTATGATTTTCCTTCCCTCCATTGATTACGGTGACATTCTCTACATGAATGCTCCTACAAGCACCCTGCAGATGTTGGATGCTGTCTATCATGGTGCACTAAGATTCATAACTAGCTGTAAATACTGTATACCCATCATTGCACCCTGTATTCACTGGTTAACTGGACATCATCAACTTCATGCAGACTCTCTCACTGGTACATTTTCATCTTTAAATCACTTCTTGGTCTGCTACCTTCATACATCTCCTCCTACATGTCTCTGTGAGTGTAACTAAAACGTGCGCTCTGAGGACATGATTACCTGCAGTGTTCCCTTAGTGAAGACTGAACTAGGCAAAAGAGCCTTCTCCTACTCTGCTCCTGTTTCCTGGAATTTCTTACAAAAAGATCTGAAGCTCTTAACCTTGACCTCTCTAAGTGGCTTCAAACAACTGCTAAGTTCCTGGTAAGAACCAATGCAGACACGTTCCTGTTTTTAGTATTTTACACCACCTTATAATCTAGCTGTTTTTTTCCACTACTTTTTTCCTTTTGACTGGCCTTGTGGTTGACATTTTATTTTAATTTGTAAAAAAAAAAAAAATCTGTATTTCTCTTTTACGATTGTCTACTGTTGTTGTTGTTACTCACTGTTGTCATCACTCTTTGTTAAAGAAATCTGGTCTCTCTGTCTATATAAAGGTTGAATACAGGTTAGTCTCATCACAAGGACTCGTTTACAAGAGAGACCTGTAAAATGCTGGCAGGGCAGCAAACTTACTTTTGAATGAGGGAACACAGAGGGAGACAGAAAACAACAGGACATCATAAGACAATCCACAGACAAATGAGAAGACACAAGGATGCTGAATAAATAGAGACACTGATGAAATAGAAAAATACTGTGGTGATTGGGATTAGACACAGGTGAGACAGGAGCTAAACACAAGGAGGAAGACTGAGGGGTGAATGAAACACAAGGAAACAGAAAAGACAGGACAAAACCAAGAAACCCCAAACTATCAATGCTATAATAAGAATTTACTTTATTGAATTAACCCTACAGTATCCATCCATCCATCCATCCATCCAATTATAATTACATATGCTTCCTTGTGGGTGCCCATATCCAGACCAGCAGTCACTGTGTGAGAGGTGGGGGACACCCTGGACAGGTCTCCAGTCCATCACAGGGACACATGAAACAAACAACCATTCACTCTCTCACCTAGGGACAACCCTTTCAGTGTAACATGCATGTTTTTGGTCTGTGGGAGGAAACTGGAGTACCTGGAGAAAACACATGCGTGCACAGAGAGAACATGCAAACTCCAGCCAGAAAGACCCCCGGCCAGGGGAGAGACAACAGCACCAGGCCTGTTGAAAACTTTTTGAGTACATTCTAAGTGGAGATATACTGAACAGCACTCGAGTGTTTTCTAACTGCATCTGAACATTCAGGAGAATAGTGACACCTCAGACCCTGACAGAATGTCCAGATTTTTATCTTTTGGCTGATTCCTACTGCATGCCACATGTGTGGAGCTGATGGCTGCCAGGACGTCCAGAAGAGCAGGGGTGGGGTGGATGGTTAAGGGCCTTGCTCAAGGGCTCAATTGCCCAGAGTGAGGCAAATGAGGGTGTAGGTAGGTGCGGGTGCCTCACCTTTCCAATGCAATTATTTTGATGTCAGAGAATTCAATCACAGGCTTGCCTTCTCTGACCTTTGCGCCTCAAATAAGTCAAAGTGCACCTTGACTGTGTCTTGATTCTTGCCTGAATCTTTTTAAACATTAAAATAATTCAACTCAAGTGCAGCTGAAACATTCTTATTATTCCAGGAATGATTCCAGACATAAGTCAGAACCAGCTGCTGCTGAAAATCCCTTCTGCTGCATTTAGGAGTCGAGCAGTCCACGTCAATTTGTTGTCAGTTTCTTGAGAAGCCATGGTCGGGCCTGATGTTTTCTGGGTCTTGTTCTAAAGTTTCTTCTCCTGGTGCCCTCTGCTTCTTTTTCAAGCATGTTTTGCAGGATGATAGTAATCTGGAGCAATGTGAACCAGGTGTTCCACACTCTTGACAGACTAGGCATCATTTTATTCCCTAGTGAGGACCACTCTGGTGGCATTCTGGGTACGCTCAGTGCATTCATGTTACATCACAAGTGTTTTTGAAGTGCACTCAAAGTATTCAAGCTACATTCTGTTTGAATTCTTGGACATCTGAAGCCCATTCGGCAGCCATTCCAGAATAATTCTGACCACACTGGAGGTGAACTCACACAGCGAGGCACCTTCCAACCAGACGTCAATATGGAAACATTTGCTTTACTATGCGGAGGAGATTCTGAATATCCTTTATTTGGGTTGGATCTGCTTGATTCTTGCTGATGCCATAAAAGGATGGAATATATATTTAAGGAATTCTGGGTTTTTAAATTATTTTGTTGTAAACATACAGTGAGTTGCTCCTCCTTGAATTACCGCCTTATCGTGGTGGAGGAGTTTGTGCACCTGAATGATCCTGTGCTGTTGGGGGAATTTGTAACTGACCCTGTTTGGGTCTCCCAAGGCAGGTTCACCCTATGGCAGGCCAGATAAAGAGTGATTCCAAAGACTCATGGACAGGAAAAATCGAGGATCCCAGTGTCCCTTGGCTGGACGTGGTTTACCGGGGTCTCACTGTGGAACCATGCAGGCCTGGGGGAGGGGCTCGTCGGCAAGTTACTGGTGACCAGGTCTTCATCAGTTGCAGAATATGTTTGCTTTTCGATAATCTGACCAATCAAAGTGGTCTGGACCTCTGCTGGGATGTAGCCAGGAAGACAATGTTCTGCAGCAACGCAACAAGGATAAGAGAGAAAAAAAACGTTCTTACATTTCGTCACATAATTTCCGTGCGGGTGCACATCTACTTGTTGTGAAGTGACTTTTCAACAGAATGCCTCAGACATAACAACGTTTCTACTTTCTTTAAGGTCTCTTGGTTCTGAGATGTTACTCAGTGAAGTGCTCAGATTAGCAGCTTAGACGTGTTTGTTGATCTGTAGCCGTGAACAGAGCTGATCCCAGACAGCTGTGCTGTCAGCAGCACCCGTCATTACATCCACCCCGGCCACACAGGATTCAGACATTTAGACTTGGTTTTCGAGGCAACATTTCAATGAAAATACACTGTAAAACCGCTGTAGCTGTTGTAGATCAGGGGACACGGTTGACTGCTGGGACCACACTGGATTTTATTTGATCATTATCCGTTTGCCATAATCATCAAAACTACAAGAAATAAAGGTTTGAAAGATTTCACTCTATGTGTAATGAATCAATGTACGGTAATATGCATGTTGCACTTTCTGAAATTATTGACCCCCAAAATTGAACCTTTTCACGATATTCTAATTTATTTAGATGCACACCTCCTAGAGAAGTGGGAAAATGGCAGAAAAATAATAGTTTTTTTTCACTGTTATCTGTTTCTTTAAAAACTGTTATTTAATAAGAAAATGGTGTATTTTGCATAAATGTTACAAATATGTGAATTCCTACAAAACTATAAATATACTGATTTATATATTTACAAAATACACTAAATCTCAAATCTGACTGAGTGATATTTAAATAATTTAATGTTTTAATTTGAAATAATTGTTTCCTGCTGTGGTAAATCCTCCACACTGTCCTCCTTGTTCCTAAGGGTCAAGGAAGAGGCTGGGGACACCCTGGACAGGTCTCCAGTCCATCACAGGGACACAGAGAGACAAACCAGCCATCACTCCCAGTCACAGATAGGGACAATTTAGACAAACAGATGTTCTCCAACAGTGGTTCAAACAGAGCGTTTTAATTATGAATAAGGATTTGTCATGACCACCATTGTAAATTATTATTGATCATTATTGTGAGGAGTCCTTAACATTAAGATGTAATCAGGCACATTGATTCACATACATGTAAGTTAATTCATATTAATAGTTGAAAGAATGTGCCAATCAGCTCTGCGAGGTGCTGGCCGACATATTTAACTCCTCGCTTACCCTGGAAACAGTTCCCACCTGCTTGAAGACTGCCACCATCATCCCAGTCCCAAAGAGCTCTACAGTGTCTGGTCTGAATGACTATAGGCCGGTGGCCCTCACCACGATAGTCGCTAAATGCTTCAAAAAACTGGTCATGACCCACATCAAAACATCCATCAACATCAACAAGGACCCTCATCAGCACACATACCATGAGAACTGATCAACAGAGGATGCCATCTCCTCTGTGGTCCACACTGCTCTCATCCACCTGGAACAGAAGGACTCATACGTGCGTCTGCTCTTTGTGGACTTCACATCTGCCTTCAACACCATGATCCCCCAAACCCTGATAGACAAACTATTCACACTGGGACTAAGCCCCTCCATTTAACTGGGTACTAGACTTCTTAACAAACAGACCTCAGTCAGTGAGGATCCACAACTTCTCCTCCTCCACCATAACCCTCAGCACTGGCTCTCCTCAGGGATGTGTGTTGAGCCCTCTCCTGTTCACTCTGCTCACATATGATTGTGCAGCTACCCATCCAGGCTGTCATAGTGTTAAGTTTGCAGATGATACAGCGGTGGTGGGATACATCACAAACAATGATGAGTCCAGCTACAGGCAGGAGGTGGAACACCTGGAGAGCTGGTGCAGGAAGAGCAACCTACAAATCAATGTGAAGAAGATGAAGGAGATGACTGTGGACTTCAGAAGGAACAAACACACCTGCACCCCCCTGAATATATTATAAAATAAAAATGTTTTAGTTCATTATATTTTGCGGGTTGAGCATTTCAAAGCTAAAGTTTAATTATCACTGTTGTGCAACAAGACAAATACTTCAGCATATATGACAGTTACATTTAGATTTTCATAAAATATTTATTTTATATAAGATACATATTTTGAATGTCTTTGTAGTTTCTCTTATTTCCAGTAAACTACTTTACAGTTGAGCAAGAAACCTTTTAATTCACAATATCCAGTCAGATTTTAAAAAAAAAAGGTTGAATGAATGAAAAAATTATTTTAAAAGTGCACGTCCAGGCAGAAACACATTTGAAGTTTTTTTTTTTTTTTTTTGTCATGGGTTAGAAATTCACTGTACAGAGGCTCAGCTCCCTCAAAGTCTCTGCAGGATGTTTGCTTAATAACTGACAGGAAAATTAACCAATCACAATGCAAATGTAGAGGGGGCGGGACCAAAACATGCAGCTCTGAGACAAAGGCCCTGCAGGTGTTTCTTTATGTTATTTATTTTAACTGCATGAAGATTTGTGATGCATTCAGCTGCAACCTGTCATTTCAAATATCCACCCAGAAATTGTAGTTGATCTAAAAAAAATGAAAGCAAAATATCGTAATTAGGTTTAAATTGGCAACTTTCAATACTACAGGTGTTTACTGTTACATGATGAAATATTACAGAAACAGTCAGTTCTGTGGGTTACAGTTAAATTTCTGTGGGAATTTTTAATTTACATGTTGTACTTGACTGCATGCACTGCACTGTCAGCTTTGTTGTCTTGGGACAAAAATAGGTGGATGTTTTCAGGTGGTGTTCAGATGGACTGTCCCTGTCAGTTGTTCTGTTTAGTGTTGGGTTGTTGCTATCAGTGATTGTAAATGACATGGTAAGTAAAAGGTTATATTTGAGGTATAAAAAGAGGGAAAGCACTTTCTGTTCAGCGAGTTGTAAGTAATGTGACACATTTGGACCGTGTCACGTCTACAGCACCAAGCAGGCATCGGTGGGACTGCTCTGGACTGGTTGGGGTCCTATCTGGCTGACAGAACATTTTCTGTAAAAATTGCTGGTTATGAATCCTTTTCTGCTCCTTTGTCATGTGGCGTACCCCAGGGATCAAATTTAGGACCTTTGTTTTTTTCTTTGTATCTGCTTCCTCTAGGATTGATTTTTAGAAAACATGGCATCTCCTTTCACTGCTATCAGTGTTGCCAGATTGGGCGGTTTACTCAATTGGGCGGTTTTCATTCTGATTGTGCTGGGAACGCTGGGAAGATTTTTGTTGGATTGTTGCATTTTGCCACATATTGTTAAATTACCTTGGCTTGTACTGATGTGTGTTCCTGTTCAAACAGTAAATATACTGTCACAATATATTTATTGGGGGGATTTTTGTGTGATATGGCTGTTTTTAACAGATTTCTGGTCTGGAAAACCTCCACTCATCTGGCAACACCGACTGCTACGCTGATGATTGCCAAATCCATGTGCCTTTGAGGCGAGTTGATGCTTGGTCCATTAAATCTCTTTTATCATGTCTCGAGGATCTTAATGCTTGGATGGCCCTAAATGTGCCTTATGTGCCTCACTGCATATGCCACTTTGCCTATACACCAACATCAATATCTCATACATATACTGTGTACATTAACTTATATGCTGCTGTGCCACTCTTTGCAAATGTCAATGCTAGAACCTTCAGTTTATTTTATAGATATACTTTTTATACTTTTTATACTACTATGCAAAAACTCAGGACAGTATTACACTTTTATTATTTCATTTTATGCTTATGTTCATTGGGTGTTTGGTGTTTTAGGGGTGTTTGGTGTTTCAGTGTTGGTGTAAATTTTCATACTTTTATGAAAAAACTCAGGACAGTGTTACACTTTTACTATTTTATGCTTATGTTTATTAAATGTTTTAGTGTTTAGTGTTTAGATGGTTACTGTTGCACCGAGGGACTGAGAGAAACGCAATTTCAATCCTGTGTATGTCCTGTACATATTGCAGTTCTGACAATAAAGTTGACTTTGACTTTTGACTTTGACTTCCCGCATTTTAATTAAAAAAAGACAGAGGTACTTGTTTTTGTAACTAGTGGAGATTGTTCGAGCCCTCCAGCTGACTTAGACAATGTACGTAAAATCTACAGTTACAAATCTTGGTTTTAAAGCTGCACTGACATCATGTTGTAACTATGCATTTTGCACGACAGTGATTTTAAACTTGATAGCCATATAAGCGCCACAGTAAAGTCTGGTTTTTATCATTTGAGAAAATTGGCAAAGGTGATTCTTTCACGGCAGCAGTTCGAAACAGTAATCCATGCCTTCATTTCATCACGGCTGGATTACTGTAATTCTATCTTGGAGTCAGCCAGTCCTCACTTGCACGTCTGCAGCTGGTGCAAAATGCTGCTGCACGTCTTTTAACTGGAACACGCAAAAGAGAGCACATCACACCTGTCCTAGCTTCTCTCCACTGGCTGCCCATGTATTTTAGAGTTCATTTTAAAATTATTTTGTTTGTTTTTAAGGTTTTAAACAGCCTTGCACCCCCTTATTTAACAGATCTTCTCCACCACTACACTCCATCCCGGTCACTCAGGTCTGCTGACCAGTTGCTCCTGGTCATTCCAAAGAGTAAGAGGAAGCTTCGAGGAGACAGGGCCTTCTCTGTTAGTGCCCCTAAGTTATGGAATGCTCTGTTTTTGCACATTCAACAGGCCCTCTCACTGTCCATTTTTAAAACCCGTTTGAAAACTCATCTATACTCATTGGCCTTCAACCCAACTGAGACTTGATTTTACTTCATTTTTATTTGTATTGATTTGTTCTGTTTAACTTATTGTATTTTAAATTGAGTTTTTTGTTCACTGTCAGTGTGTCTCAATTCAGGGGCTGCATCCTCATGAGTGCGCATTTGTTGGCCGCATACGTCACTGCCCCGCGCGGAGGACTGTCCCAATTCGAAGACTCCTCCTCATGCGGCCGAGGAATGCAGCCTACTTCCTGCCGAAATCCAAGGATGCATCCGTGGAACCTTCAAGACGGAGGCTATCCCAGAATTCGTAGCGCCAGCAGAGATTTTGCGGGGGGTGGGACTTTTTGCGTGCAGGGTCGGGAGTCGGGACTGCTGCTTGAGTCATCAGCTCGTTCAACCTCAGCGCAAGCTTGAATCTCATTAAAATTTAACTACAGAAACGACTAAAAAAATATTTGTTAGCTGAATATATATTAGTGTTTCTGAGTTTACTGTTTGTTAAGCTAATTTTATTTGTGAGTGCGTGGCCTACTCGGTCCAGCTAGGCTGGGTCCTCATGAGGACGCAGCCCCTGAATTGAGACACAGACTGTGTGTTAGTTTTGTGTTGTAACTGATGTTCAGCACTTTGTTTCAGCTGTGGCTGTGTTGAAGCACTTTATAATGAAGCTGATGACGATGATGACCCCACAAAGTCTTTGAGGTCAGCATTTATCAGATTGCTAGAAAATTAAATCCTACAAAGTTCATTCAACCTTTATTTAGTCAACCTTTATGTGGTGTATGTGGAAGCCTCCACCATCACCCTCAGCACTGGCTCTCCTCAGGGATGTGTGCTGAGCCCTCTTCTGTTCACTCTGCTCACATATGATTGTACAGCCACACATCCAGGCTGTCATATTGTTAAGTTTGCAGATGATACAGCTGTGGTGGGATGCATCACAGATAATGATGAATCCAGCTACAGACAGGAGGTGGAACATCTGGAGAGCTGGTGCAAAGAGAACAACCTTCACATGAATGTGAAGAAGACGAAGGAGATGATTGTGGACTTCAGAAGGAACAAACACACCCACACCCCACTGTATATAGGTGGATCTGCGGTGGAGGTGGTCTCCAGCTACAAATACCTGGGTGTACACATGAATGATAACCTCAGCTGGAGCAACAACACCACCAGCCTGATCAAGAAAGGTCATCAGAGACTCTACTTCCTCAGACGGCTGAGACGAGCCGGTCTGAGAAGCCCAGTCCTCACCTCGTTCTACAGGTGTGCAGTGGAGAGCGTCCTGTGCTCCAGCATCAACGTGTGGCATGGAGGCTGCACAGTTGCAGAGAGAAAAGCTCTGCAGAGAGTGGTGAAGGCTGCACAGAAGTCTGTGGGAGTCAGTCTCCCCACCATCACAGACATTTACACCTCCAGATGCAGAAAAAGAGCCACCTGCATCATGAAAGACCTCACTCACCCAGCACACTCACTCTTTGCACCACTCCCCTCGGGACGGAGGTTGAGGAGCATCAAATGTAGAACCACTAGACTGAGAAACAGCTTCTACCCTGAGGCTGTCAGACTCATGAATAAATAAATAATAAGAATAAACACTGCAAAATGTCACATCATACTGATACTGATCTGTTTCTTGTTGCTGCGTTCATCTGTGACCATCTGCTCATGTTCGTGCTGCTGTTTATAATGATGTTTTTCTACTACATTAGGGCTTAGTGTATTACTAGCTGATGTGATGTCTCTCTTAGTTAATCCTAGATGTTATTATTGTATTTCTCTTGCATTTGTTGTTGGATGTAACTGGGACCCTGTGTACATAATCTCGTTTTCAACACATGTACTACATGCGGTGCAAATGACAATAAATTCTCTCTGACTCTGACTCTGACTCTGACTCTTTATTTAGTCAGGTAAACCTTATTGAGCTTCGAGGGCTCATTTACGAAAGCGACTTTACAAACTAAAGAATGATGAACAACAATGGTACAAGTACATTAAACAATAGACAAAAGAAAAAGAAAAAGTAGCAAAAACTAGCAACATTATAAGGTAGATGTACAAAATCAAAAACAGGAACATATCTGCATTGGTTTTTGCCAGGATTCCAACAGATTCTGAAAATCATTTAGAGAGGTCAGGGCCGAGAGCTTCAGATCTTTTTGTAAGATATTCCATGAAGCAGGAGCAGAGTAGGAGAAGGCCCTTTTTCCAAGTTCAGTCCTCACTGATGGAACACTGCAGGTAATCATGTCCTGAGAGCGCACACTGTAGCTGCACTCACGCAAAGACATGTAGGAGGAGATGTATGAAGGCAGCAGACCAAGAAGTGATTTAAAGATGAAGATGTACCAGTGGAAGAGTCTGTGTGAGGTTAATGATGTCCAGTTAACCAGTGAATAAAGTAACTTATCTAATCATCTAACCTTGAAAATGGATGGCGCTGGAGCATTGGGCCCACACCCAGTTGTTGCGGGTGATGGGAGCAGTGAGGGCTACACCGTGCCAAGTAGGAGGGCTGCCGTGGTGTATGTGGAAGCCTCGGGCACGAGCCCGGGTGGAGCCGCTACAGGTGCAGGTCTTGGTGGTAGTGGGAAATATTTAAACAAGTGCTATGAAAGCTAGCTATGAAGTGGAGAAGGATTCCATGTGAATAGAAGATGAACATGAGTCAGTCGGCCCTAAGGGATGGGTAAATGTTGTTTGGAAGCGCGGGGCGATGGCCTGCGTCTCCCCCGGCTGATTAAAAGGGAGTTGGGTTCGGATCCCTGAGAGGTGGAGAGGGGTGCCACGAGGCGTCCAGTGCGATAATGCAAGTGAAGCTGGAGAAGCTGATGGGAGCCCCGGGGAGAGTTCTCTTTTCATCATGAAGGCCAGGGCGCCCTGGGATGAGTTTGCCCTGAGAGAGGGGCCCATACCTTGGAAAATGTTGTGGTTCCAGAGGCGTCCAGTGAGCTCTCACTGGCTCTTGAGAATCCTGGGGAGATGGTGTACATCTTGTGCCGGGCTGTACCCATATCTGCAGCAGGTCTCCAATGTGAACAGCCTCCAGCTTCCTTCCTTCCTAGTAATAACTTTACTAAATGGCTTTTATAATGTGTGCGAATGTTTTTGTTCAGTGCCTTGACATGACTTCTGTTGTGACTTGGTGCTGTCTAAATAAACTGAACTGAAATGATTAGCTGTGGTGTCCATCTTGAACTGGGTTGACTACAAAAGTAATCAGTTGTACTTTGTAGATGTTCATGGTGGGGATTGTAGATGTCTTTGTTCTGTGAGAGGTTCATTAAAATCTGTCCAGTACTTCATAATATATTTTACTAACACTACAAACAAGCAAACACAGACAATGGTAATAAACATTAGTGCCTGCCTTTCACACCCAGAGTTCCCAGTGCGCTGTAAGACATTACTGCTGTACTGCCGGCTAAACAAAGCACAGTTAGAACAAGAGGCGTGACTGATGACGGGCAGGACCAAAACAAAACATTTCACTGCCTTGTTGGACACAGGGACTGTGAGATACCCAACAAATACAGTGGGTGATAATGGAGTAGTGAAACTGGTGAGCTGGTTTACACCAGCCAGTCTCAGCGTCAGTGTGGGCAGAGAAAGACTGCAGACAGAGACACAAAGTAGCTCTGATTCTTTTCAAGGTTTTGCTTCAATGAAGAAGGATGCAGGAGTTATCAGACTCCAGACACAGAACGATCATTTCAGCAGCCGTGTGTCCACCGTGTTTCTTTGTTTGGAAAAATTTGGAGGTAAATCAGTGTTTGGCTGATTATTAATTTTAAATATTTCAACAGTCTCGTTACTGTCATATTTTTCTGTATAATAAACTGAACTCACATCAGAACAGGTCCACCCTCTGTACCTGCTGGTAAACGAAGGTCTGGAGTTTGCACATCTTAGTTGAGGTAGATAAAAAGGCGTTCAATACAAGATCAACTGGACTTTATTTGTTACAGAAAACGTTTCGACCTCTATCCAGAGGGCTTTATCAATTATATGAGCAGACTGTGTGCCAGTGGAGTTATAACAGTCATAGGAGACACGCAACAACCTATGTAAATTGCAAGCTGAGGTAACACATACATGTAAATTGACAAATCACACCTTAACAGTAGGGGTTTCTTGAGGTCTCTGACAGAAGACACACAACTGTATGTAAATTGACAAATCACACCTCACAACCCAACAGCAGATGCTTCTCAAAAAACTTTGCTAGTCTAATTCCCATGCACCTCTGCTCCCATCCGGTGTAAAACGTCTGGGAATCAGCCCCCAAACTGAGTTATAAGTCTTAGAAAGTTGAAATCTCAGTCCTCCTCCTCTATTAAGCGAGGGTCGTTCTTTCTTGATATAAACAGCTTCCTTCACACCCCTCTAAAACCACCTGTGCTCTCGGTCCAAAATTTGCACATTCTGGTCCTCAAATGAGTGACCCTTGTCCGTGAGGTGGAGGTGAACAGCTGAGTTTTGTCCAGAGGAGGTGGCTCTCCTGTGTTGGGACATTCTTCTGTGGATAGGCTGCTTAGTTTCTCCAATGTAGAGGTTAGATAGCTCAATGTTAGTTATTGTTACTGAGACTAATTAATATCTATTTGCAAATGTAAATTTAGAGTGCGATCTTATAAAACCCAGAGAGGAGAACCAGTTCCAGTTTCATACACAAACATAAGTACACTGCACTGCTCCTCTCATCCCAGCAGTAACTGGGATGTGACAAGTGTAGGAGAAAAGAGAGAACGTCACCTTCCAGGACGACTCTGGAGTCACTCTGTAAATGGACTGCACTTATTTAGCAACTTTCCATCTAACCAGACTACTCAAGCACAGTCTGTGCGCTCGTCTACCCATCCACAGCACCTCACTACTAAAAGCTAACGTGAATATCAGAGCTTTTAGCTCACAGTCGTATTCAGATGGGACCCATCGGAGGCAACGAGAGGTTCACTGTCTTGCTCAGGGGCACTTTGACATACTGGTGGACTCAAACCTCTGACATTCTAATTGAATGGCGACTGCTCTGTCCACGTGACGTAGCTTTATCTTCAAGAAAATTCCAACCTAGAGAAAAAAAATAAAAAAAGCTCTTCATTTTCAACTTTCAGGAGTTTTCATCAATTTTGAGCTCTTGTTTCTTTCCAGTTCGCTGTAAGGAGCTGCAGACTATTGGTTGTATTTTTCCTACTGCTGCATTTTAAAATTTTAGCATATTTTTATGCGATGAAAAGTAATCATTTCGTTAAACATTTTTCTGGTTAAATGTTGCAGTGTGACAAAAATCAGCCCTGAAGGCTCGAACGGACGGCGAGTCGTCGCCAAGGAGACCGATGGCACAGAGGCGAAGGGATTTTCAGTTCGAGTTGATGAGAATCCCTGAGTGAATGAATAGAAGGGTTAGAGAGCATTTGTGCACGCATGTGCACGTGCGTGTGCTTCGGTTTTGTGCTCTTATCTGTGAATGACAGCAACAGGCTTCAAAGCGGTTCGAAGCGTTAATCCATGCCTCCGTATCTGAAGTTCCCGTCCTTTCTTCATTCATTTGATTCATTTTCTTTTTTTGTCTCTTGTCTCTTTATATAAAAACATCTTCCTTCTTTTGCCATCTCGATTTGATGCTTCCATCACCAAACTAATAACAGTACTGGGAATTTAAATAGGTGGAGATCCTGCAGTGAAACACTTTAAAGTTTTTATTTATTGAGTACAAGTTGGGGAAAGTAACCACTACGACATCAAACTTTAGCTCCTTTACATCTGACTGGGCTTTAGCTGCTTCTGTGGTAGCTAAGACTGGTTAGCTGTGGTGGCCATCTTGAATCAGATTGAGTCCAACAGTTGGAGATCCTGTTTCTGTTTTTGAGAGTTTCATTAAAATCTGTCGAGCAGGTCACAAGACAGTCTGTGAAACGACAAACTAACCAAGGTGATAACAGGTGATTTCATGGTGCTGGTGATAATTACCAGTGGGTAACATCGAGCACCATCATCAGTGTTTAACCTGAGACTGTGGTTGAATCTTGAGAGCAAACCATCTGCAGAGTAGAGCATGCTGTTACATGTTGACTCATGAGCAAGGAAGCCTGGAGGGTGAACGAAGACAAATGCTTGATCAAATAATGAATAGCTCCAGCAGTCACTGCAGAGGGCAGCGATGGAAAAAAAAATCAAAACACTTGGAAACAAAAGATTTTGTTGGCGTTGTTGATGATTGAAGGAATTATAAAAAATAAAAAATAAATGAAATGTGATAAATTCATCAATAACCTCCAGTTGAGGCCCAATGAAAATGCTTCAGACAAGGCCATAGGTAGACTAAATCGTAAAATAACAAAAACAACCGGACTTGTATTCTGAGGAAAATATATTATCCATAATAATAATAATAAATATAAGACATCCTCCAGCTGGTTGTTCATCACATGAGCTGGATAACTTGAAAAATTAGCAAAGTGCTAACTCCCATTTTGGTGTGTACATCTAGGTGAAAGAAAATTCCTAGAAAATAAATTAAAATAAATAAATAAAATATTTACCTCTCTTCTGTGTCTCTACTGTGTATAATATACACAGTGTAATTCTTGGATACCTTTCACCAAAAAAATCCTTAAGGTTGTAGGAGGTGACGTTAGCCACCACCTTCAGCGACACTGACAGTGGCAACATGCTGAAGTGATATTGTTTTTAAAATTATTACTGGAGACTTTTACAGATCAATATGATGATGGAGCTAAAACAAAAACAGCAGCTTGACATCTGAACACATGGCACCATTTAAAAAGTTATTTTGTGACTTGTTCAGGTGGCAACTGGGAATTGTGGGAATTGATTCGTTTGGTTCAGGTGGTTCCACTGTTTGGGACAGAGAAAGTGGAATAAAACCAAACAAACAAACAAAACAAAAAATGAGAACCGTAACCGTTAATATATACAGAAAAACATGAGGTCATCACGTAAAACCATTACGGAACTTAATAACATTTTAGACAAATTATGCCAGAAACTTTATCCAACATGCTGACATGTGCTGAAGTATGCACATGAAATATTCCAAGTAATGTGTATGAACTTATGCATAACTTACCTGTGGCGTACCTGCAACTTTTGCCTATCTTATCTGCAACACTTCTGCTGAACATTTTGTGCATGCACAGAATTTTTGGCTGGCATCAGCGCACAACTTAAGTCAGAGTATATCAGTGTGCTGGTAACTTTTTCAAAAATTACACCTAACTTGTGCAATTTACACCAGTGTGTCTGACATTTATTTAATACGCTGATGCCATTCATCACTATGTGACAGCCTTTTTACATCTTACCATGGCAGTAGCTTGTGCAGTCTTTAATTTTCTGTACATGAAACCCAGTGCTGTTTTGTAAAAAAAAAACAAAAAAACATAAATGCAGACTCATTTGACCTCGAAACGGGTTTCTACAAAATTCCTTTACAAAACTCACGAGGCTAGTCCTGAGATGTTCTCTCCCCATCTTGGCATGGTTTATGAAATGGAAAAAGGTGAATGGACTGCACTTATATAGCACTTTCTATCTTATCAAGAGACTCAAAACTCTTTACAACACAATCTGTGTCCTCGTTTACTCAGTCACACAGCACTCTATATCTGCAGAAAGAATAATGCAGCTGGAAGGATTTTAACTGAAACCATTTTACTTTTGGGCATTTGTTATAATGCGTAACCATGGCAACACAGTGGTTTTTTTTTTTTACAACAATGAGCAGCTGATTAACATCTCAAAAGCTCATACATCTCAACTACAAATCCAAATCCCAAATTAGTTGAAAATGAGGAGCCATGGACCCCTTCCCGTCAACCTGGCAGCAGTGCTCTGACCACCGAGATCCTGGAGCTGGTGGGAAACTCGGCTCATGACAACGGGAGGACGGGAGTCATCCCCTGGCACCTTTCAGCTGTCTGTCCGTGGCAACAAGGAGCTCTGCAGACTTCTGGGAGGAGTGACCCGCGCTCAGGGAGGAATTCTGCCTGGCATTTGAACAGTCCTGCTGCCCAGGAGGACCGAGAGGCCCACTGGATCTGACAGCAAACTGGATCTGGGTGGACGGATCATATCTGTGGCCAGATTCTTCAGATTTGCTGCAGGAGGTCCCTCCTACCCACAGCTATCAGCATCTAACAACTCTAGAATGAAACCAGGACGACGAGCTATGACAACACTTAATTTCCCTCTGGGATTAATAAAGTATTTTTGAATTTTGAATTGAATCCATGCTTTATCACATTCAACACCGATGAGACACATATCAGAGGCAATGAGGGGTCCAGTGGCTTACCCAGGGACACTTCGGCATGTGACTGCTGGTGGAATCGAACCCCCAACTCTCCCATTGGATGATGACTGCTCTAACTGCTCAGCCACAGCTGCCCCAGAAAGGACCAAAATGCCATGGGGGCTGAATTTAACACATTATTATTGATCCTAAATGAGGCAGTGACAAAGCCAAAGAGTCAATACGTGAAAGGGTAAGTCAGCATGGTGGCTCGATGGTGGAATGATGACAGATGGTCTGTATGACCAGCTGGCTGCAAAATTTAGAATGGGAGATGTCCACCATACTGTATGCTTAATGTGTAGGACTCTGTCAGCACCACTCACACTCTGCACTTATCTTCCTTTGATTACATGAAGACGCGTCAGTTAAAAAAGCTCATATTAGAAGACAGAAAGCTCATCTTGTAGCAGAAAGTTGCCGGCTCTACATGTTTTTATAACGGACCAGAAGCATCCCAGAGGAGCTTTTCTTTTAGTCAAATTGTGAAACTGTTTTGTACAAGGAGCTATGATCTTTTTTCTGACTTGACATTAGTTTGTACCCAAAAAACTCAACTGTGGTTTTGAATGTAGTCTTGAGAGGAATTTTTGTTTCCCCAGTATAATTTGTTCATGCATGCACCTAACGTCAGTTTACAAAAAAAAAAAAGTTTAAATCATGTCATCTGGACAAGTTTCTTTAAGGAAAACTTATCCAGATGACATGATTTAACCATTGTTGTGATTTATCTACCTGGATGACTGAGCTTACAAACGTTTTTATTTTTATTGTCTATTTTGAACCTCTTGCATAATAACCTAACATGCATGTGGACTGTGAAGTTTTTATGGTCTGTTGGATACAGGTCCTTGTACTGAAAATGACTCAAGGACACATGCTGGTGAAGATTCTCAGTCATCATGATAAAATCAAAAAAGCTCAATACAGAAACAACTGGACTTTATTTGTAACAGAAGACGTTTCGCTCTTCATCCGAGGAGCTTTCTCAATAGGCTATGTGCCACGGGTAGGTGTGACGTACCTCCGGTAAAATATTGGACACATCCCGCACTTCCGGGTCCTATCCACTGCCGTTGTTGTTAGCGTTAGCTCCCAGTAGCAGACCATGACAACGACTCGAAACGGGAAATGGCTGTGCGCTACCGGCACTACAAGTGAGTTCCGTTGTGTCCGCCCACCGGTGGGTACAGCTGTTCTGAGGGGGGGTTACGGCGAAGATTTATCGCGGCTAGCCGTAGGGGGAACGTCGCCATAATTTTATATGGATTTACATGTGTATAGAGTTATTATTGGTGTGTATGCAGATGTTTTATTAATTGTATTTAGACATTTATGTTTGTCTCTTTCCCGCTAACCGGAAGTGCGCGGTCCGGCTCATGAATGCGGAAGTGCCAGAACGGATGTCCGTGGCATATAGTCTATTCTCAATTCTCAACTGAGAAAGCTCCTCGGATGAAGGGCGAAATGTCTTCTGTTACAAATAAAGTCCAGTTGTTTCCGTATTGAACGTTTTTTGATCACATGCTGTAACAAGCTGAGGCGAGTCAAATGCAAACTTTAAAATGGGTTTATAACTTTTTTTCTTCTTTCGGCTGCCCCCTTCTTCAGGGGTGGCCACAGCTATTGAACTTGCATGAAGTTTTAGCAATTGTTTAACACAAGATGTCCCTCCTGATGCAACAACTGACCACCAAGATACCACAGCCCACACGTGTGTAACAGAGGGCTGTCATTTAGGGCGTCCGGGGGAGCAGATAGGGGTAAAAAAAAGGGCCTTGCTCAGTGGCGCATAGTGTGGCAAGCGAGTGTGGAAGCAGGTGACATACAATTTTGATATAAACTTTGATCGGGTGATTTGATCCGGATGACAAGCTCACCTTGTCTAATCTCTGCCCCATCACTCCCCATTTTAATAAAACAGATTAATTAAAAATTATACAAAATCCCCAAAATAAGGACGTTAGGAACCTTGGCCAAAACAAACAATACAGTATAGAAAGAAAGCCTTGAACAGGCTATTCATATTCAGCGGGTAGGGTATGAATCCCTTTCCAGCATTTATAAACACCCAAGCTAAAAAATAAATACATTTTAATAATTAATTCAACCTTTATTCATACAGGTTAATTCCAATGAGCCTCTGGGTCTCATTTACAAGAGAGACCTGATTTATTTAACAAAGAGTGATGACAAAAGTGAATAAACATGATTAAGGGCCTTCTCCTACTCCGCTCCTGTTTCCTGGAATATCTTAGAAAAAGTTCTGAAGCTCTCGACCTTGACATCTCTAAATGGCTTAGAACATCTGTTAAGTTCCTGGCATGAACCAATGCAGACATGTTCCTGTTTATAGTTTTCTACATCACCTTATAATCTAGCTGTTTTTGCTACTTTTTTGGGCCATCTTATTTTAATTTGTAAAAAAATAAAAAAATAAAAAATCTGTATGCCTTTTTTACGATTGTCTATTGTTGTCGTTATCTATTGTTGTCATCACTCTTTGTTAAAATCAGGTCTCTCTTGTAAATTAGTCCTCAAGGCTCCATGGGATTACCGTATTTTCCAGCTGAAAAGTCGCACCGCCCGATAAGACGCTTTGTCCAATTATGTCCAATAAAGTGGGAAAATCCATAAACGTGTCGCACCTCCGTATACGTCGCATCTTTTATGCGTCACCGCTGACGCGTCGCCTATATTACGCGTCACCACCCTGCTTCATATGGCGGCCACAGGAGCGAGCGAGCACAGAAGGACTTTACAAGATTAACACGGTAAAAACAATTATTTGTTTGCTGAAAATTATAGCAAAGATGTGTCTGAGCTTAACCTTTCCTTAATAAATTCACGAAATGGTCAAATCAGCTGGATTTAAAAAAGTAGTTTTGCCACGTGCACGCGCGCGGGTGGGACGGCTTCATTTCTTTAAAATTTAGCAAGATAAACACTTAAAAATATATATTTCTTAGCTGACATTATAGCTCAAGTGTTCCTGAGCTTAAGCGTTCCTTAATAAATTCACGAAATAGTCAAATCAGCTGGATTAAAAAAAGTAGTTTCGCCATGTGCACGCGCAGCGAGCGGATACGCTTCATTTCTTTAAAATTTAGCAAGCTAAACGCTTTAAAAAAAATTGTTAGCTGACATTATAGCAAAAGTGTTCCTGAGCTTAACCGTTTCTTAATAAATTCACGTAATGGTCAAATCTGCTGGATTTAAATTGTTTCGCTTTGATGTCTTCCAAACGGTCGCGCGCGCTACAAAAATAAATTATAAATAAATCGAATTTTAGCTCAAAAATCTCATACTGCTAACAGTTTGTAAATGTCCATCTAGTGATTACAGGTACTTTCTGTAAGTTTGATCAAAATCTGTCCTGTGGTTCTTGAGCTATTTAGCAAAATAGTACCTGTTACAACACGGAGCTAACAGCTAACACATTTCCGGTTCTAAAACTTCGAATTTTAGCTTAAATTTTTCCTACAACTAACAGTTTGTAAATGTCCATCCAGTGATTACTTTCTGTAAGTTTGCTCAAAATCTGTCCTGTGGTTCTTGAGCTATTTTGCATTGCTAACAGTAAAACACGGAGCTAACAGTAGTTCATACCTCCAGAGCAGGAGGCCGTGCTGCGACAGAGTGAATCCGACCAGAGGAGGTTTCCTTCAGACACATGAGCCGGTAACAGTCGGTGGACTCTCTGGAAGTGTCAGAGCTCCAGAGAGCAGGAGGCCGGGCTGCAAAAGAGTTAGTCCGACCAGAGGAGGCTTCCTTCGGACCCATGAGCCAGGAATGGTCGGTGGACCCTAGCGGCCGAAAGTGGTACTGTTTGTGCCCCTAGCGGCCGAAAGTGGTACTGCACCATTTTTTGCCAAAATGAAAAACTGCATATCTCAGTCAAAAATTGGTCTAAAAATATGGGGAAAAATCCATAAATATGTTGCTTCACCCTATAAGTCGCAGGGCATGCAAATTAGGCAAAAAGGTGCGACTTATATGCCGAAAAATACGGTAACCTGTCTATATAAAGGTTGAATGAAAACAGTGGATAGCAACGACAACAATAGACAATCATAAAAGAGGCATACAGATTACTTTTTTTTACAAATTAAAATGGCAAGCAAAAGGACAGTCAAAAGTCAAAAGTATTGTATTGAATAAAAAACCCAGGTAGATTATAAGGCGGTGTAGAAAACTAAAAACATAAACATGTCTGCATTGGTTCATGCCAGGAACTTAACAGCCACTTAGAGAGGTCAAGGTCGAGAGCTTCAGATCTTTTTAAAAATACAGTACAGCTACTGTACTTGTAACTACCAAACCCAACAGAAAGTTATTTGGAAAGAATATTAGCAAAGTATTAAATCTCTTAAAATTAACCATTTGATGTACTTTGTACATCTACATCTGCATAGGGCAGCACGGTGGCGCAACTGGTAGAGCTGCTGCCTCTCAGGGAGAAGGTCCAAGGTTCACATCCCGGCCGGTCCGGGGGCCTTTCTGGGTGGAGTTTGCATGTTCTCTCCGTGCATGCGTGGGTTTTCTCCGGGTGCTCCGGTTTCCTCCCACAGTCCAAAAACATGCATGTTAGGTTGATTGGTAACTCTAAAATTGACCCTAGGTGTGAGTGAGACAGGTCCCTCTTGTAAATGAGTCCCCGTGGCTCAACGAGGATAGCCTGTATAAATAAAGGTTGAATGAATGAATGAATGA
>JBBPBX010019622.1:0-12214 GCA_038048925.1 Garcialebias charrua | reverse complement strand
TAACACTAAAACTTTCTCACATATTATCACTCAACACAAAGTTTTTAACACTAGACTCTGTGTCACCAAACGGGTTTTCACTAAACTCTCGGTCATGTGCTCATACAGTTTGCACTACTTCTCATAATTGCACTAATGTCTGTATTACATCACTGCCTATAATCATAATACTGTTTACATTCTCTGTTTACATTTATTAATACTGTTTACTTTTATTACTACTGCTTACATGTAATTACTACTGTTTACATTTATTTACACTACTTTAATATCTACACCACTGCTGGTACATATACAGTGTGCTCTGAACGGTCTTATTTAGGGATGCCCAATGTGCCTTACTGCATATGCCACTTTTTGCCTCTACAACAACATCAACTACTACCTCATACATATACTGTGTACATTGACTCATTCGCTGCTTTGCCACTTTGCAAATGTCAATGCTAGAAACCTTTAGTTTATTTTAGTTATACTTTTTATACTCTTTTTTTATACCACTATGCAAAAAAAAAAAAAAAAAAAACACACAGGACAGTGTTAGTTTTACTATTTTTATGCTTATGTCTATTATTATATGTTTCAGTGTTTCAATGTTTAGATGTTTACTGTTGCACCGAGGGACTGAGAGAAACGCAATTTCGGTCCTGTGTATGTCCTGCACTGTACATATTGCAGATCTGACAATAAAGTTGACTTTGACTTTGACTTTGACTTTGATTTTTACAGATATGGTACTAAAATCTGATGTGGTTATAGTTGATAGTCATTACTATAATACAGTAATTGCTGTCTATATAGCCCCAGATGCTAAAGCTAAAGACGCTCTGCAGAAGCTACATGATAACATCAGCTCACTGCAAAACAAGCATCCGGAGACTTTTTACACGGTGGCTGGTGATTTTAATCACGTAAACCTGAAAGAAACTCTGCCAAGATTTTATCAGCATGTGACCATTCCAACATGGGAAAATAACATTTGACCGTGTTTACACCAACATAAAAGACGCATATAAAGCCATACCCCACCCCAGCTTCTTTGACCACATCTCCATCTTTCTGGCCCCTGTCCACCTCCCCCCATTGAGACATTCCAGACCCACACACAGGACCGTCATGGTGTGGGACAGTGACATTGACTTTAAACTGCTGGACTGTTTCGCACGTACAGACTGGCAGTTCTTCAGGGTGGCTGCTATAAATGAGGGAGAGTTGTATTTGGAAGAACACAAATCTGCTGTCCTCAGATGCATCAGCAAGTGTGTCGATGATGTCACCACCACCAGGACTGTGAAGTGCTACCGGAACCAGAAACCCTATAGCTGAATGCAGAGGTCTCTATCTGCTGAAAGTAAGGGACACTGTCTTCAGGTCTGGCAACTCACAGAAACTAGGGAGGACAAGGAAAGAGACGGCTGCTGGTATAAAGATGGCCAAAGCAACATATGCACAGAAGATACAGGGACATTTCTCCTCACAAGATCCATGGAGCATGTGGAGGGGCATTAAGTGCAAAACAGACAATAAAAGCAGGGGTGCACAATGCTTTAGGGACCCATCACTGCCTGATGCTCTCAACAGGCTCTATAAATACTTTGAAGACCTGAACAGACGACCTCACTTCACCACTGGAAGAGGAGTTCCTCAGCATGACCTCAGCAGAAGTAAAGAGTACCTTCAGGAGGATTAATACTCAGAGAGCAACTGGCCCAGACAACATCCCTGGGAAGGTGCTGAAAGATGGTACAGATGAGCTCTGCCAGGTGCTGGCTGATTAACTCCTTCCTCACCCTGGCACCAGTTCCCACCTATCTGAAGACTGCCACCTTCATCCCAGTTTGTAAAAGTTCTGCAGCGACTGGTCTGAATGACTACTGGCCAGTAGCCCTCACCCCAATAGTTGCTAAATGCTTCGAAAGACTGGTCATGACCCACATCAAAGCTATTATCGACATCAGTGAGGACCCACACCAGTACGCATACCACAAGAATCGATCAACAGAAGACTCCATCTCCTCTGTGATCCACACTGCTCTCAGCTACCTGGAGGAGAAGGTCTCTTACGTTTGTATGCTCTTTGTGGACTTCACGCCTGCCTTCAACACCATGATCCCCCAGACCCTGATGGACAAAATATTTACACTATGACTAAGCCCCTCCATTTGAAACTGGGACCCAGACTTCTTAACAAACAGACCTCAGTCTGAGAGGATCCACAACTTCTCATCCACAATAACCCTCAGCACTGGCTCCCCTCAGGGCTGTGTGTTGAGCCCCCTTTTGTTCACTTTGCTCACATATGACTGTGCACCTACCCGTCCAGGCTGTCATATTGGGACATTTGCAGATGATACAGTGGTGGTTGGATGTATCGCAAACAACGAAGTGTCCAGCTACAGGCAGGAGGTGGAACAACTGGATAGCTGTTGCAGGAAGAACAATCTTCACTTCAATGTGAAGAAGTCGAAGAAGATGGTCATGGACTTCAGATGGAACAAACACTACCCCCCCCCCTCCCCCCAAAAAATATAAGAGGATCAACTGTGGAAGTGGTGTGTACTTGAAAGACAACCTCAGCTGGGGCAACAACACCACCAGCCTGATCAAGAAAGCTCATCAGAGACTTTACTTCCTCAGACAGCTGACGCAGGCTGGCCTGGGAAGCTCAGTCCTCTCCTCCTACAGATGTGCAGTGGAGATCATCTGTGCTCCAACATCAATGTGTGGCATGGAGGCTGCACAGCTGCAGAAAGAAACACTTTGCAGAGAGTGGTGAAGGCTGCACAGAAGACCGTTGGACTCAGCCTCCCCACCATCACAGACATCTACCTCTCTAGATTTTGGAAGAGTGCCATCTGCATCATGAAGGACCCCACTCACCCAGCACACACACACTTTTTGCCCCACTCCCCTTAGGCAGAAGGTTGCATTAAGTGCAGAGCCACTAGACCACATATATCAAAGTGCCGGCCTGCGGGCCAGATCCGGACCGCAAATTCATTATTTATGGCCCCCTGGATGATTTTTTATTTTTTATTTTTTGTGATGGCCTTCCTTCTCCCCTTACAGCCATCTTCTCCACACCATTATTATGAAACATTTATTCTAGTAATTATCTAGTGGAGTTTTTATTATTATTATTATTATTTATTTATAATATATTTGTTATAAATAGCTACATTATAAAACAATGTAAAATACTAAAAGCAGTCTGTGTTGTGTTGATTTTTGCCAAGAACTTAGCAGATGTAAAGCTATTTAATGTTTTATTTAATTCATTTACTGATTCATTTAAAAGAGACGAAATAAAACAAATTACCTGTAATCAAAAAGAAAACATTGACTGAAAAGAATGCAGAAAGAAGAAAAAAATTCTTATATCACCCCCTTATAATAAACATTGAACCAGTCCGGCCCTTGGCTTGTAGCAAATTTGTTTTTTTGGCCCTCGGTGTATTTGACTTTGACACCCCTGCACTAGATGGAGGAAAATCTTATATCCTGAAGCTGTTAGACTCATAAATCCCTTATCTTTTTTTTTTCATTTACCCTTTATTTATACAGGTTAGTCTCATTCCGACACGAGAACTCATTTTCAAGAGAGACCTGTTTAGGGAGCAGCTGGCGGGGGTTGAGGGCCTTGCTCAGGAAAGAGTGAGGCGAGTGAGGGTGGAGGCAGGTGTGGGTGTTTCACCTTTTTCCACCCACATTTTTTGATGTTGTCTGTACTGGGGCTTGAACCAGCGATCTTTCGATCACAGGCCCACCTTCTCTAACCTCTGTGCCACCACTCCTTAATCAGGTTTATCACTGTGAAAAAAAATCACTGTAATGCCATTTTGTTTGTTGATATGTGCGGCTGATTATTCATGCTGCTGATCTCATGCTGCTCATTATTTCATGCTGCTGAGTTTATTCGTACTCATCTACTCACACAGACTCATGTTCGTGCTGCTGTTGTTCAATTTATTGCTTTGCACGATAAGTGCTTAGAGTATTTCTTAGTGAATATTTTAGATCCTTATTACTGGTTCTATTTACAGTTTATATTTTTGCTATCGTTGGCTGTAAATGGGAGCCTGTGTCCACAATTTCGTTCCACCTCCTGCACCACATGTGACGCGAATGCCAATAAAAAAAACTTGAACCTTGATTACCGACACATACTTCAAGCATTCTCAGATTGTGCATTCTCTTTAAAGTTTGACTGAAGCAGAGCAACATCAGCATTTCCAATGTAAAATGATTTTTAGTTTAATACACTGACATGTAAAGCAATGGTATTCCTTAAATTCACAGAGCAATTGAAAAAAAAAACAACAGAAAGCTAGATTGAGTGAAAGCCTTTTTGCAAATAAAAGAGTTCATGTTTTGGCAAATACAGCGAACCCCCGACCTACGAACGAGTTAGGGAGTTAAGAACGGTTCGCAGCTCGATTCTGCCGTAGTTAGGGGGTGAAAATTATTTTAAAAAAAATATTATTCATTCATTCATTCATTCAACCTTTATTTATCATGCTAACGGAGCGCGCGCACACATTTAAGCATGTACAGTAGTGTACTGTAATGTTAAACATTGCTATTCACATTTACAGAATAAATAAAAATATATTTTCTTACTTTGAGATGGTCAAAGCCGACATCTTAGGTTGCCATGCGTTGATTGTTGTCGGGCCGAGCAGCGCGGCGGCCGGCCAGTGAACCACCGCAGCTGCTCCAGACCTGTGTTAGCTAGCTGGCTAGCTTCTGCTAGCCAAGCCATGAGCTGGTGTTGGAGCGGCGGCGCGATCAATCTGCAGCTGCTGCTGCTGCCTGAGACATCCACAAAGTTCACAGAGACGTTTCCAGCTCGTAATTAATCCATATGAAGCCATCCTGGTCACCAGTCTTCGGCCGGCTACCGTGTTAGCTCCCGTGTTAGCTTCTGGAGCTAGCCAGGCCAGAGCCTGGCCGGAGGTGTTCGCGCGGCGGCCTGGCACGATCAGCGATAAATCCGCTGCTGCCTGAGACATCCACAAAGTTCACAGAGACGTTTCCAGCTCGTAATTAATCCATATGAAGCCATCCTGGTCACCAGTCTTCGGCTGGCTCCCGGGCAGCTAACCTAAAATGGCGTCCGGTGTTCTGTGACCGGAGACCCCAGTGACTGAACCTAAAATGGCGTCCGGTGTTCTACATTAATTTGTGACCGTGTAAACTGAAGACCTACTTCCTGTTGCCCAAGATTGCTCAAAAATGATCAGAAATGATCTTTTTTATCATAATTATTATTTATAAAGCCTTTAAAACAACCACAGCTGCAACAAAGTGATGTACACATGAAATTAAGAACATTTAAACACAAAAAAAAAAAAAATTTTTTTTTTTTTTTTTTAATACAGTAATTTCATATTTTTATTAAATATGATATGTTCGTAGGTCCCGTTGTTCGTAGGTCGATGAGTCGTAAGTGGGGGGTTACCTGTACACAAATCTTTCTTACTAAAAGTCACCCCTCAGGCGTCAGTCAGTGGCAAACAACCAGAACGCAAACTAAACAATAACCAGACACACAAAAGCTGTTAAATGACAATGGTTGGCACCGTATGAGAACACACAGAAGACCAACACTCGGCATGTCACAACAGTGAGCAATGATTAGAATACTGTAGTAGGGGTTTTGCACCTGATGGAGTAAGACGCGTGTCGGAGGGAGCTCCTGCAATCCTGCAAATTGTTCTTTTAAGAAAAGGTGCATTTGGGCATTTCATGTTGCCTGTCCTCTAAACTTTATAAGAGCTCTTTTATAAATCAAGATGCCTCCAAAATCTAAAAACACGATCAATTTGACGGCCGCAGCGGGGAGGTCTGCTCCCACGCTGTCATCACCGCCGCAGCTTGTGGAGACTTCACCGAGGGGCGCGGCTGCCAGGCGACAGCCAGAAGAAACTTCTTGGAACGTGTCGGAGTTTAAAGCTGAACTTCTCGGTGCACTCCGTGAAGAGATGGTGAGCATTTTTAAGACGGAGTTGGAGACGGCGCTGAATAATAATCTGTCCCAGATTAAGTCGGAGCTGCACAGCGTGAAGTCGGAGCTGAATGACAGCATTGTGGCTATTAAGTCGGAGGTGGATGCATTAAAGGTGACTGTTGCAGGCATGGAGGGACCGCTGTCTTCATGCACTGATGATGTGATTTCACTCAAGAGTAATTTGGACAAGCTTTCGGTGCAGGTCCTCGCTCTTGATAATAAATGTGAGGAATTAGAGTCAAGATCTCGGCGGAATAATATTAGAATTATTGGATTTCCGGAGGAGCGTAACCCCATCAGCGCTAATATGATTTCCACCCTGCTTAAGGATGCGCTCGGCCTGGATAAGGAACCGGTGGTGGACCGGGCGCACCGATCTCTACAGTCCAGACCGAAGCCGGGTGAGCGGCCCCGCCCTATAATAGCTCGTTTACATTATTATACAGACTGCGCCGACATTCTACAGCGGGCCAGAGTCCAGCAGCGGGTAAAAGTGGGAGACGCCACAATCTCCATCTTCCCTGATTTTACTGCTCGGATTGCAAAAGCCCGTGCAGCTTTCAATGACGTCAGACATCAGCTCAGAGAGGTTCCGGACATACGGTTTGGGCTGCTGCATCCAGCTCGACTTTGCATTACTAAAGGAGGTGTCACGAGAGAGTTTACTTCACCTGTGGAGGCGGCTGCCTTCGTGAAAACACTGAAGACAAAATAAAACTGCCAGCACCACCTTAAAATTAAAACTATGGCTCGACTGTAAGTAAAAGTTTCAATCAGATTTTTCTTTATTTTAAAATGACTTTTGACAGTGGTGGCTGTATTGCTTATTTGAAATATTTTTGATCTTGTTTAGTTTAATATGAAGTGAGTGACGCTGTTCATATTGTTCAGTTTAGGAAAATTTTTGTTTAGGCTTTTTAGGTTGGTCTAAACTTTAGACCAACTGGAGACACAAGAGGATTTGGTGACATGTAATATACTTATTCTGTTATTAAATACACGATCGTTTATATTTGTTTGCAGGAGCTCCAACTGAGTTGGGGTGAATTGAGGTTGATGGTTGGGTTCAAAACCTTAAGTTTAGTCTTTAGGCTTATGACTCCTATTGGAGTTTGCACTGGTATTCCGTCGTTTGGGGATGGGATAATGGTAAGTGCTATCTGGGGGAGGGATGTGGTGTGTTGTGTGTGTGTGTGTTTTTATTTTTTTATTTTATTTTTTTATTCTTTACCTGGTACGTGGGGGCGGAGGCTGAATGTTTCATCAATATTAACGCATATTTTACATGGCTAATGCAAATAACTCAAATGTAAGATTTATTAGCTGGAATATTAGAGGTTTAGGGTGCGCTGTCAAGCGAAGTAAGGTGTTATCTCATTTAAAACGTTTGAAACCTGACATTGTTTTTCTACAGGAGACCCATATGAGAATTAAAGACCAGTCTAGACTTAAATGTTCATGGGTTGCAGAGGTACTCCACTCCAGTTTTAATTCAAAGTCTAGAGGGGTTGCTATTTTAATAGGTAAATCTGTACCATTCAAAATGTCTAAAGTCATTTCAGACAAAGATGGCAGATATCTGATAGTATTAGGTACTTTATTCCATGTATCCACCTTGCTAGTTAATGTATATGCTCCCAATTTTGACAATCCTGGTTTTATGAATAAGCTGTTTGAAATTTTGCCATCTTTGAATGACTCTGTTTTGATTTTTGGTGGGGATATGAACTGTACTATAGATCCTCTGTTAGACCGTTCTAAACCTGTTCTAACCCAATCATCAATGGCTAGAACCCTAAATAGTTTCATGTTAAATAATGGTTGTGTTGACCCCTGGAGATCTCATAATCCGAACAATAAGCAATATTCTTTTTATTCACCTGTTCATCAGACTTTTTCACGTATAGATTATTTTTTTATAGATGCTAAACTTATGCCTAAAGTATCAAATGCTACATATCACCCAATCATTATTTCGGATCATGCTCCTGTCTCTTTTGATCTTCAGATTGCACCTGGGCCTCGATATCCCTCTCAATGGCGATTTAACACCTCATTATTATTAGATGATAAATTTCACAAATTTATTACGGACGCAATAGAGGATTTTATTGCACTTAATGATTCTGATTCTGAACCAATTTCTAGGGCGCTCCTGTGGGATTCTTTGAAGGCATATTTACGTGGTCAGATAATTTCATATTCTGCGCATGTGAGGAAATTGAAGATGTCAAAGATTCAGAAGCTTGTATCTGAGTTGGAATTGGTTGATCAACAGCTTGCAGCTACTCCATCTGATAATCTTTCAAAGCGTCGTTTGGTCCTACAAACTGAGCTGGATCTTATTACAACTAATGAGGCGGAGCGCCTTATGCTTCATTCTCGTGCTAGGTATTATGAACATGGAGACAAGCCAAGCAGATTATTAGCTCATCAATTGCGCCGCCAAGCAGCTTCACGTTCAATATGTCGTATTACAGACGGCTCGGGGGTCCAGCAGGAGGACATGCAAACTATTAATTTGGTTTTTTCATCATTTTATGAGTCCCTGTATAAATCTGAACTTCCAACAGATCTGACTGATATGCATAAGTTCCTGGATGAGCTTCAGTTTCCTTCTTTACACCCAGAATTGATTGATCATCTAGAATCTGGTCTGACTATCCAGGAGTTAAATACCTCTTTACAAAATATGCAAAATAATAAAGCTCCGGGACCTGATGGATTCCCATCTGAGTTTTTTAAAGTATTTCAAGCTAAACTTATTCCATTGCTTTATTCTGTCTATGTTGAGTCTCTGTTACTCGGTTCACTTCCCCCTTCACTAAGGCAAGCTTCTATCAGCGTTCTCTTAAAGAAGGACAAGGATCCTGATCTCTGTACCTCCTACCGGCCAATATCTTTAATGAATGTTGACACAAAGATTCTTGCAAAGGCCCTGGCTCAAAGACTTGAACGAGTTCTCCCAACAATTATCTCCAGGGAGCAAACTGGCTTCATAAAGGGACGTCAACTTTATTACAATGTTCGCACATTGTTGAATGTTATTTATTCGAGGGGGACTTCACTAGCGCCTGAGGTTGTCATAACAATTGACGCTGAGAAGGCATTCGATCGGGTTGAATGGAGTTATTTGTTTGTCGTTTTGGAAAAATTTGGATTTGGTAAAAACTTTATATCGTGGATACGCCTTCTTTACACTTTGCCCTGTGCCAGTATTATTACCAATAATAACAGATCCGGATATTTTCTTTTAAATAGAGGATGCAGACAAGGTTGCCCCCTATCGCCCCTTTTGTTTGCACTTGCAATAGAGCCTTTGAGTATTTTTTTGAGATCCTCTCCAAGTGTTAATGGAATCATCAGGAGCCATACAGAAATAAGATTGTCATTATATGCAGACGATTTGCTTCTATATGTTACTGATCCAATAAGAACTTGTCCCGCAATTGTGAAATTTTTTCACAGATTCGCCCATTTCTCAGGGTATAAAGTTAATGTCATCAAGAGTGAATGCTATCCTGTTAACCACTTGGCCCTACAACTCTCCCAATCGGATGTCCCTTTTAAGCTATGCCCTTCAGGTTTTCGATATCTTGGGGTCAACATAACCAGATCTTTTAAGTCTCTGTACTCTAAAAATTTTCTTTCACTTTTGGTGGACATCAAAAAAGACTTTCAAAAATGGGAATCCCTCCCACTCTCTTTGATAGGGAGAATAAGTACTGTTAAAATGAACATCCTGCCAAAATTTTTGTTTCTTTTTATATGTCTACCTGTATTTTTACCAAAAAGTTTTTTTAATTCTTTAGATTCAGCTATTGGTAATTTTTTGTGGAACGGCAAAACACCCAGAGTAAGACAAAAAACACTTCAGAACTGTAAGTTTCATGGTGGTCTTTGCTTACCAAATTTTCGATTTTATTACTGGGCAGCTAATATTAACAAAATTGCTTTCTGGTCTAATCCCGTTGATATAACCTGGTGTGAATTAGAAATATATTCATGTCCCTCAGCTTCACTTTCAGCTTTGCTTACAGGTCCAACTTCTGTGAATCCCTCTGGCCAAACTACCAACCCCATAGTTGTAGATACATTCCGGATATGGTTTCAGTTTAGGAAACAGTTTAAATTTACAGACCCCATAGTCTTGACCCCAATTTTAAAAAACCCATTGTTTAAACCTGCTCTTACTGATCCAACATTCTCCTTATGGCAGAATAAAGGACTAAAATGTTTCAAAGATTTATTTAGAGAAGGGTTGTTTTGCTCTTTCACTGATTTAGCTTCTAAATTTCATCTCCCACCCTCTCATTTGTTTAGATATTTTCAGATAAGAGCTTGTGCAAAATCCTTATTTCCTAATTTTCCTCATCTGCCTCCTGAACAGCCGTGGAGCGAATTTATACAACTTAACCCATTGCAAGGGTCCTTAATTTCAAAGATTTATAATTCTATTCAATCATATGATGTGTTTTTAACCACAAGCACTAAGAGAGCTTGGGAGCAGGAATTGGGGCTAGTTTTTGATGATCACTGGTGGGAGAAAGCTCTGATGGCTATTCATAATACCTCTATATGTGCCCGCCTGAGTCTGATACAGTTCAAAGTAATATTCAGATGTCATTACTCAAAATCTAGACTGGCACGGATCTACCCTAATGTAATAGATGTTTGTGACCGCTGTGGAGGCTCGCCCTGCAATCTTACACATATGTTTTTTTCGTGCTCAGCCCTTGTGAACTTCTGGCAAATTTATTTTCATACCATATCGATTGTACTTTCGAAAACTATTGACATCTCGGCTTATACTGTCATATTCGGTCTCCCGGAGCAATATAGTCAATACTCCACAAGAGAGTTGAAGGTGATAGCTTTTACTTCTTTGATCGCTAGGCGTCACCTTCTTTGTAATTGGAAATCAACTAAAACTCCATCCAGCACAATGTGGATAAATGAGGTCATGTCCTTTTTGAAAGTGGAGAAAATTAGATATACTAAATCTGGAAATTTGAACAAATTCTACTCTATCTGGCAGCCATTTATGGAATTTGTTGCTTTAATGTAGAAATACAAATTCCCCTGCACACCTAGGTTTCTTTTCTTTTTTTTTACTTAAAAGTTATTTTAATTTATTTATTTTTATTGTTTTATATTTTATTTACTACTACTTTCACTTTACTGTGTTTCACTATTGGAGGTGTTCTGTATGTGTCTGGTGTTCATGGAAGAAAAAAAAAGAGGCATGTTAGAGTCAAAGGTGTGAATAGTTTGGTTATCTTCAACACTTTTATACCCTCGAATTTGTAAATACCTTTGTTCTATATGCAAAATATCAATAAAAATATGTGAAATAAAAAAAAAAGAATACTGTAGTAGCCTTTTGGAATATGTCACGGCTTGGTAGAGAAAAAAGTAATTACAGGCTACTTAGGTTTAAACTTTTTACAGCACGATTTGTGACCAGGAGCGCAATAAAAGGATCAATGTCAAAACATAATTATCACTGTTCCAAATAACCTCTGACACAAGCTGCTAGGCAGAGGTGCAGAAACCAGATTAAAAGCAGTTGACAGAACAGTTAAATGACTTGATGGTGTAATGTTATGTCTGCTCCTCAGTGTGGACACCATCCAGACGGGCAGCACTTGGAGATACTCAGTCAGGCTTTATTAAGTCTTCAACACGAACATATGTACAACTCACGAGCGTCACTCTACAACCAACGGTGCATCACCTAATGTGTCCCCTGGTGCCCCAGTACCAACACATTGGTTCCTAGTGTCTGCTCACACAACATCTCCCCTTTTTAGCTTAGCATCCATACTATGCCTTTAAACTTAAATTGTCCTCATTGATTATGAACATGCTGAACAGACATACCCACACCCTTTTAAATGCTTTTACCAAGTGAACAGATTATACTAGTACTTTATCATTAATACTACAAACAACTATAACTTTGACCTATCTAGGGGTCAGGGTCGACTACCTGCGTCCCCAAAGCTGTGCAGGGATTATTCTGCCCTGTGGGCCACAGCTCACTTCTCTATGAATGCTATTTACAAGTCCAGTCTCTGCAGGATGTGAACAACCCGTCCTGACTTGCTTCATCTTCTTTGATGGAGGCGGGTCTTCAGGAACTGGACCTGAACCTTCAGTCTTTTCTTTTCTCTTCTTCTTTCTCTTCTTCTTCTCTTTCTT